>OX393564.1:3324907-3358897 GCA_947652115.1 Blastomussa wellsi | reverse complement strand
CGCTGTCATGGCGGTTTTTGAATGTGTTTGGCTTCCGATCACAGAATTGAAAACGGACTTAATGCGGCTTCTCAAGTTTTCTGAATACAAAATGGTAATATACAATACTTCTTCAAATTTGAATGGAATTTTTAGAACGATTGATAAAACCATTTGAGTGAACAATTGACAGCAAAAGTCATCGGCTGATATTAAAACTTTCGCGGTAGCGTGGTACGAGAATTAATTTAATTAATTCTTGCATGCAGTATTGTACTGTTTTAAATTGTTTGCAATTTTGACGCTTTTGAATACAATTTTTTTACAAGGCCTTGGAATTTTGTAAACAAGTGCCGCGACTCGTCAAGACCCGCCATGATTTTCTTGAATATATGTTGCACGCACGGATTAGGGAAAAAACCTTCTTTGTGGGACCCCAAGTGTTCACTAAAAATATGGGCAGAAAACATATTCTGATTGGTTTTTGGACCTAATTTACTGGAGGAAAATAGAAAAACTTACAAAGATGTCTCCAGGAAGGGAAGGAAGAGGCATTTGTCAGCACATGCTTCTCACGTTTGTTTTATTTTTCAATCTTCCGCTTTTGAAGCAAACAGATTTGAGACGCACTTGGTGTTACCCGATACGCATCTGTGATTGACACATTTTTCGCATTCTGATCGTTCTTGGTGGAAGAAGAAATTTAAACTTCCGGTTTGAACGTCCCTGTTATAAACGTGGCACGCACGCGTGATACGTGATCCGTTGGTCACTCTCAATATTAGGCTGATAAGTTCTACGTGGTAAAGTTGACTTTGCGAGACAACAACCCAATAGAAACCGAGAAAGCAGGGCTGCAACCGTGGACAGCTGTTTCGTTCTTATTGGAACTCATCAGCACGGTGTAGCAGTTCTATATGAAACCAGCAAGAGAGCCAGCTCAATTAAAATGCAACAAAACCCATGCCTTATCAAGTTCCGTACTTCGAAACTGTCTGCCCCCCGAATCACGCGCTGCCACATCACGTGCTTCAGGGAGAAAACAGGCAAAGTATCGGATTCTTGTCTCGCAAAGTCAAAATGGAGATGGATAAAACCATCTAAACATTGAAACGCATGGAAAAAACCTTGCTTAAAAGGCACAGCATATCGGATCTGTTAAGACCTACGGCCCCAAAAAATACTATAAAGTAGACGGGGCCCGTGGTACGTCTCCTTCATGTCGCATGCGCAAACAGTTCCTTCATTCACACTTTTTCCCGCGACTTTCCCGCTTTTCTCTGTGGAGGAAAAAGTGCACCCCTCTGTAACAAAACCAGTGGAATTTTTATCCTCACTGGGTTTTCGGAAAAAACGTCACCGGGCTGGCTAATATCCCACCTGGTCCGTTCGTTTATTGTTATTTTGCTTATTTATTATTATTTTTTGCAAAGAAAATACTCTGGGTCACACCACACAGTCACTGGGTAAAATCAAAATATTCACTGGGGAGACTACATTTCTACTGGGTAGGGAAAATAATCCCCTCGGTATGGTTTCAGTGGGTCTGTTACAGAGGGGTGTAAAACTTGCCGTCCGCGTGCACAATTTGCCAGAGGAATACAAAGTATTCATGCATATCTTGTGGAAGAAGTGTATGTGTTCAATTGGAATGTTCAATTGCTGAAGAAAACGAAGAGATTTTGGGATGGGAGGCAAACATAAGTGTGTATTCAAAGGCGACAGACCACAATCTCAATGTTGGCTCCTGTAATAAATATCTAATTGCCATAACCGTTATCATTGTCTGCCGCGTGCTGGGGCTACTGGGCAAAACGAGCGTAATCTGCGCGTTTCATGCGTTTTTTTTAATTCGCCGCTGGTTACCAGATAAATTCTGAAGGCTCGGGTATGGAAGCCCGGGTAAAAAATTAAATTCGTGTTATTAATTCGACGTCTAAATCACCTGTCGACTAATCGTCGACTGATCGACGAAAATAATTTGAAGCGAATTCGTCTGAATTAGATTCGACGTATAAACTAGGCCTAACCCGCTCGATTTGTGGATGAATGAACTTATGCTGATTAGAATATGATGGTTTTTCCAAAATTTCCGAAAAAGAGGGCAACCTCACAAGGTAGATGAAAATTTTCGAAATTTTCTTCCCGGAAATTTCCAGTGCCATTCGATTTTGCTCCTGGAATTTCGAAATTTCCGGGTGTATGGTTCGCATTTCGGAAATTCTACACCTTCCACATTTTCTGCAAACTTTCCCAGGAAATTTGTGTAGCATTCGCTCTAGTTCCCAAATTTCCGGATTTTGGTCGAATGGAATTTCGAAAGCGCCCTGTGATTCTCTAGAATTTCTTTACCGATTTGAAAAGTTCTCTCACCTGATGTGCTGATAATTAGGGAGAGAAGTGCTTTCTACTGTCCAGGTCCTATGATTATATTAAAAAATCTTGCACAAGCTCACAAAATCTGCTCAACCTGAAGGTGAAAAAAAACATTCTTGCCCAGAAAAATTGCCCAACCCCCCCCTCCCCCCCCCCAAAAAAAATAAAATGGTCCGTCCCTTAGAGTAGTCTCCCACGGGTCGCATGCAAGCGAAGGAAACTATATCCCTTTCAACAACAGTCTAGGTTCACTGTGGGCGCTTTCCAACTGCAAAGGAGACTAAAATTAGAGACGTTTGTATGGGTTTTGAACAGGAGGGGCCGTAGCTTGGATAAGTCATGTGTCATGCGCGGTTTTTTAGCGTGTTGCCGGATTGTCGTCTTTTTTCTTGCGGCACGCGCTGGATCATGGTCTTTGGCTCTTGAACTCTCTCTAGTGTAACAAAAATCTCCAGTCCTTGTATTTAACCCTGCACGTGACAATGTAATGGAGTTCCAACGTGCATATGTACATATGTGATGCTCTTAGATCTCTTGGGAGCCGAAATTTACAAATTCATTGTTCCCCAAGATGATCCAGCGAACACAGTTCGAAAGTTTGGGAAACTATTTTAACGTTTTTAGATCAGTTTTAATTTTTTTACCTCTTTAAATAATATATTGTAAAATAACAATAACAATAATAATCTCTATAGTCTATAGCACTAATTCCCTACAGCTCAATAGCGCTTTACAATAGAATTACCTTAAAAATAAAATCCTAATAAAGTTAACAGCCAATAAAATTATAAACTCCCTAAACATCATGATGCAAATTAAAATAAAGAACTGAGCAAACAAATTTAAACAAACAGTCGAAAATCAACCTCCAGTTTGTTGAAATAAATTTACAAAAGCGATTCGTCATGGATATCTGAAACTCTGCAGTGGAAATTATTCAAACATGCCACTGCTCTACTTTATTATCCTACTCCTTCGAAAAAGAAAAGAATTGGTCAAGCCATTTCCCAGTTACACTTCCCGAATCGCGAAATGAAACAAAGAAAAGACTGGAAAGCAATCGAAAGAGAAAAAAATTTGAATAATGAGATTTTTGCTGCCCATGACTCATCGCGGTCGCGCTTTATATATGGGAGGGACGCCGCAAGTTTGCAGGGTCGCCGCCTTCGTTTGCAATCCGCCGAAAGGGAACCACTCCCAACGCTTGTAGCGAGTGCTTCTCTTCTACATGTTATAAACGGAGTTTGCGACGAAAGGAAAGTTGTGGATACCGGCTAAGCAGTTCATGCAGTTTCCTGGGCCTGTCGTAGTGTTGTATTAGCGGCGTTTGGAAGGATTGGAAGCGGCGACAGGCGTTTGCGGACGACTGTGGCCATTTGCCTTGTAACTTTCGGCGCAAGTTTCAACAAAAAATCAATTCAGAATGCAGCAACAACAGCAAAGCCACGGAGCTGGCGACATCGAAAGTCTTAGACAAGAAGCAGAAGTGCTCAAAGCTCAGATCAGAGTGAGTATGTGTGTTATCACTCCATAACAACCAACCCACCGACGAGTGGGAGAGAACCACCGAACGGAACGAGACATGATCGCTTTCGAAAACGGTGGTATTTATGCTGTGTAGAGCTGAACATCGGCGATCAAAACGAACAAAAAGAGAATTTGCGAGTTTTTCATTGATTTTACCTATATCTGATGTCGGAGGTTTCCTATCAATGCCGTTTTGTTGGTGGTGATCGCGAAATTCGCTGGTCGTTTGGTGGAGGTCGCCATTAGTTTATCGCCGCTTTGTGCCACGCGATCTCTGACAGTATTTCAGCACTACCGCACAATAATGTAAAATGCAACCAGTATTTTGTTGCGAAACTAAAATTTCCGCCATATCATGCCATCCCTTTCCCCTTTATTGCTTGGGCTTTATGTTCATAGGAAGACATGTTGGAAGTAATATTTTCTCGTTATTTGTGTTTATTGTGCTCAGCAGATGTTGTAAGGGAACATTTTCAATATTCCCGAAGAGAATATTGTATTCATTTATGGCAAAGATCGACACCAGGGAAAGAAAATATGACACAAAAAGAACTTGGTCTTTGTACTTGCAAGTCGCAGTTTTCCTATAGATTCAACTTGAAATTTTCGTGTAGAATTTTGCGATCGAGTATTGTTCGGCTATCACAAGTTAGCACCGTCATAGCTGCGAGATCATTAAAAAATCTAAAAAATATCCTCGAAAATAATGCCAGGGAAATCGTACTTATTGATGCGATTTGGGTTTATACGTAGCGAATCTATTTCAGGCTTAAAGTATTGAAAAGAAATTCGTACATCTATCATGAAATTGACTGCAACGTAATGCCAGTTTCATTTTGGCTGTTGTATTTTGTTTTACAGCTCTATAATATTTGCTGCATCTTTCTGTCCTATGGGTTGTTCTTGTTAAGGAAACTTAAGAGTATTAAAGAAAATCTACTGTTTTCGCGTTAACACTGAGTGAACTGCGGTTTGTGTTCTTTTGCAGTGTTCAATGTTCGAAATTGAAATCCATTTCTTTGTGTTTCGTGGTCCGGTCAGAAACGGACGCTTGGTGTTTGCTGTAATGAATTTTTAGCTCCTTTTGGCAAACTTTTTGGAATAGTATCCCTCGTTTCAGTTATTCTAGAAGAAGTGCGTTCAAAAGTAAGTTGGCGGACGGCGGAGAGTCTGTTGGGACGGTAGAATGAGATTTACCTTGCAAGGATAAAGGTCGACATGCGTTAGCCACCGAGGATGATGTCTTTTGATGACCAGAAAAAATTCTCGTGGGTCATTTCTACTCTTTAGTGACATTAGGTGTGTCCATAAAATTTCTGATCATATTTTTGTTATGGCATAGTTTTCCATTGCGTTATTTCCATTTTCGCTCGCTTTTTATCGTCAGCGTTTCCATTCGAAGAACATCTGGTTGGTTTTGCTCCATTCGAGTGATTGTTCAATTCGCCTTCGGTGATCTGGTTGTGGTTTGCTTGAACAGCAGTTGTACTGCACCATGGAAACTAGTAAAAAAAGTAGAACTGTTGCTTTTAAAAAGGACCTCGCCTAGAACATGATAGAAACATGAAAATATAATGTTGTTGCTGTGTATTTAATGTATCAGATCGAGTATTGAACGTTGCAAACGGTAAGTTGTAGTTTCGTTTTTTTGTGTCATTGGACTCTCGATGTTTTATATTGTGTGCTACAGATGTCATTTCCTGTTAACAGACATTTCTATTGCTGAGGTATTTCGATAAAACTTTCTTGTCATATCCCTCAAAAATCAGCCTTGATCACAAGTTTCAGTTGGTGTTTACACAGAAAAGTTGTGCATTTTCTGTAAACAAATCGGTTGGAAGTTTCTGTTGCCATAATATCTATTGATTGCAACACATTTTTTGTCTAAATATTGAGATGTAATATACATTGTACGTTCCTAACTGCAGACACATGAACTGATACTGTTACTTCTGAAAATTAATTTTTACCTGACTTACTTCATTCATTGTTGAAGTACCTTGTAATTTTTAATCTCGACTAGTTTCAAAAGGTTAATTGTATTCAAAAAATCGTTCTCCTTTCAGCAGAAAACAAAATTTAGTTAATTGAAGCCTGAACTGAAAGATTTTTTGCTGGTGGGTACCGTATGGTGTGATTTTCAAGCCATTTAGTTCAATTTTATAACATGTCCCAATCTGCTGTATCACCAATCAAATAGAAGCACCTCTCGTCATGTTGAAATTCCACCAAGCTAATGCGGAAATCAAAGAGAAACACAACAGTAACCGTTGATGCATGTTATGATATACATTCTACGGTCATCAAATTTACCCCTGCTCTGAAAAGATACATAGCAACTCCAAGTTTTGAGAACATCAAACATTAAATGTACAATCTTTAGGTGCTGCAGGAACATTTCCTCGACATTTGGATGGTTTATTTCTTCTACATTTCTTCTTATACACATAAGTTATGTGTGTGATTGGTCTTAAGATTTCCATGCTGAACAGCTTAAACTGAAAGTTGCAGGAGGTAGTTTCAGTTTTCAACTGTTATTACTATGTTGTCAGGAACACAAAAAAACATTTAGTACCTGGCATCTTTCTGGCAAGTTCTTCATTGTTGTGAAAATAGTTCCAGCTGCAGTGTAAAGACATGCATTTTTGCATCCACGTGTAGCATGCTGCTTGTTTAGGTGCAAAAGTTTTTTGTCCTGAGGCCAGACTGGGTGATCAGATGGTTCATTTTTGGAAAAATTACATTGTAGATTGGTTTAATCAGAATCACAATCTTCTGTTTACAGTCAACATTGTGGAAACAATTCCCATAAAAATGTTGGTACATTTATTATTCTTTCTGTAGCCTTCATGTAGATAGAGCATTTGGTCACACTTTCACCTGGTTATCACGTAAGGTATATTAAAAAATAATCTAAATGCTATTCATTTACTTTGCTACCACCTGAATATACAAAACTGAACTCTTCCACAAGTGCTGAGATGAAACATCAGAAAAGCACAATCTATGATTGCATTTCTGTAGCGGTCAAATGCAAAAATCCAACGCCACATCACGGTTTCCCTACCTTGAACTTTTGGGGAATTTAACACATTGTAAAAATAGTGCTATGGAACAAAATTTTGGTGGATAGCAATCATTGACTGTATAAAGCTTCACTTCTTGGCCACTAGATGTTTGTATAAAGCAGTTTAGCAGGAACTGCACACATGCTCGAAGTTTGACCGTAACTGAAAATTGCATTACAGAAATCTGGTTATGGCTGAATGATTTCCATAAATTGAGTAAATTTTTAAGTTTGTGGAACTGATGAAAAACAGTGGCGGATCCGGGGGGCCGGCGGGTCCCCGCCTCCCTAACCAAATTTTTTTGCTTTTACTACTTGTTTGGCGCTGATATTTTTTTACATGGACAGGATTGCTTATTATCACTCACTCAATCGCTTATTATGAGTCAAACTTCCCCCCCCCCCCCCCTTTCAAGAATTCCTGGATCTGCCCCTGTGAAAAGACTTCTCCAGTCCCCAGATGCTTCTGCTCCCCTCCTGTTTGGCAGGGGCTCTGGTTGGTTACACCTTTTCTGGTGTTGCAAGAAATCAAAATCATATAGCGCTGATGGCAAAGGTTTTAGTTGCAGTACACTGTTTGAGCAGACAATAGTACAATAAGAGAAAATGTCAATTCACAACAGCTTGGAAGATGCAAGTGGTGGGAATATATACAGAGACCATTATAAAGTTCCTAGGGTAAAGGGTAAAAAGTCAATTTAGTTGTTTTATAAAAAGCAGAGATGCATTGTAAATGGGCCTAGTCAGCCTGGAGCAGCCATTTTCGATGCCATCAAAATTATGGAATTTGCATGGTGAAGCGTTGTCCGATCAAATTGCTGTAAGTTATGTTAAAGTGCACCTAACCCCAAAATATTTTTTTGGGTACAATGAACCTTTGCACCAGTTTGAAACGTGTTACACCTTTCGTTTCTCCTTTTTACCAATTGCTGACTTTTTATAGCATTTAAAAGGTACGAAAAAACCGAGTATCATTTGTTGCATGACCGAGTCAGAAGGGGCGTGGGTCTGTTCCTGGGTTGACGTCACAAACTGATTTGCATGCATGTTTAAAAAGACGCGACATCAACCCAGGTTTCGACCAACACCCCTTCTTACTTGGTCGTGAAACAACTGATACTCAGTTTTCGTAACTTTTAAATGCTATAAAAAAGGAGAAAGGAAAGGTGTAACGCGTTTCAAACTGGTGTAAAGGTTCATTGTAGCGAAAAAAACATTTTGGGGTTAGGTGCACTTTAAGCCAATGATGCATGGTTCAACATCTTTCAATTTTTGTTGAGCAACAAATGTTGAACACTGTTGCGACTTGTTGAAACATTTTTGCAGTTTTGAAGTTGTTCAACAAGCAGCAACTTGTTGAACGGAATACAGCCAAACTCTATTTTCATTTAACATGTTGAATGGTATATTTCAACATCACATGATACACTGTTCAACATTTGTTGAACCCCAGTCGCACAGTGTATCGTTGGCTTTACTGGGCGTGTTTGAATTAACTTAAGCAAGTTTCTCAGTGATTTTTTTTTGTTTCAACATGCTCTGAGTAAAAGATAATACAGAAACTCTCACATGTAAACAATAAGAAAGGTGTGGCTGACTAGGGCCCTTTAAATATCACTGCTACTCTTTTGCAGGATGCAAGAAAAGCAGTTTGTGATACATCATTGAACCAGGTAAGTTGTTTAACAAATGAAGCCTAATGCTGTCATAAAGCATGTTGGGCATTTGAGAACACAAGGGAAATGTAGAAAACACGGGCTGCAGGAGAGTGTTAAAAACTTAAAACGCTTCTTGAACTGCTTGGCTTACAATTGTATCGGTAACTTCTGCGTACAAATGTTTTCTGCCCAGGTGTAATGAATTTTGACAAGAATAAAGCTGACCAAAAACAATTAAACACGCTCTTTCTGTGATAAAACACAGATGTTTAACCAATCAGAGTGCGCCAACAGAATCCTGTCTGTATTATAATACATGATATGGGACTGTTGGTTTTTGAAGTTTAAATTCTACGTCACATTCATTAAATCTGTGTTATTGATTTTGTTTTTGAACTGTGAAGTTCAAGTTAAGGAACTAGAAAATTAATCAAATTGCATTCTTTCCTAACTTATTGCCTTGTTCTAACATCTTGATATACTTGTAATTGCATTGTTGTAAACTCCAACTTTTGTTCTGAGGTTCTTGTACCAGAGCTGCAAATATTTTTTTCCTGTGTCCAGCTAAGTCACCATTTTGATCGGTCAAGTACAGGCTGGTGTCATATTACAGAACTCCTCGGTAAAGCGTTGTCAACACAAAACGCAAGTTTGTATTGCGAGGTGTAAAAAAATTGTCCTGACACTGTCTGATCACAGTTGGGATTTCATCAGACCATGTGGCAAATTTTGGTCAGTCGTCGTCCAATTCCCGACTGTTACTTGCAGCCATGTCATGTAGTGTTCTAGTGGGGTAACATTCTTGAAACTGCCCTTTCCTTTCAGGTAACACATAATGTTGAACCAGTTGGTAGAATACAAATGCGAACAAGAAGAACGCTTCGTGGTCACTTGGCAAAAATTTATGCAATGCACTGGGCTAACGATTCAAGGTAGGTGTACAGTGATGTTTCCATATAGTGTCAGCAGATAATAGTCCCAACAACAATCTTACAATATTGGTATTATCTGTTTTAGTTCGACTCTAGCAGTTTGTGTGGTTTGATTGTAAAAAACTGCCTTCACTTTTATGATAAAAAAAATTGCATGGCTGCAGTGCTCTCCCTAGTTTTCAACACAGCAGGTAAAACAAAGAAAAGAAATTCTAGTGAATCACGGTGAACCGAGGCTGTTGTTGAAAGAGATATATTTCCCATTACTTACTTGAAGTACTACTTGAAAAATTGACAACTCATTTTGTCTTTGGTACAATTTTCTCCTGGCACCTCAAAAACTCAACATTTACAGTGGTGTGGCTGAAGGCCTTTATTCTCAAAACTTCATTTAATATAAATGTTGCCTGGATTTTTGAAAACTTAATGAGAAGAATTTCACAACAAAAGCTGCGTTTTTTCAAAAACTTAAAAGTGAGCAATATTTCTCGCTTCTAAAAGGCAGATGTCTCCTTTTTATTTTTTTGACAATACTGTATGAATCTACTTTTCAAACCTTTTTTTAAGTTGGAGCACAGCCATAACTGTTTTGATGTTAATGTAAATTCTGATAAATTCAACCTTTTTTCTTCCAGGAATTTAGTAAGTGCATCTCAAGATGGAAAGCTTATTGTCTGGGATTCCTATACAACAAACAAGGTAAAGATCTGCCATTTCTTGTTCACAAGATGTATCCATAACCATATCTAAACTGAGTGGAGTTGTTGCACTAACTAACATTGCTTGTTTCGTTACAGGTTCATGCGATACCTCTACGATCCAGTTGGGTTATGACGTGTGCATATGCTCCGTCGGGAAACTATGTTGCATGTGGTAAGTTGATGCGGTGTAGCTCAACTGTTTGTTAACTGCGAGAAATAATGACGACATAAATGGTGAATATTATTTGATCTAGCACTTGATTGGTTGTTGCAAAATAAGCTTATAGTCAACAAGCCATTTTTCAGGCATTTTACTCTATCTTAAACGGAAACCTCAAAGACCGACAGTTGATTTGTCTTACAGAGAATTGACTGTATTGAAGTCTAATATCAAAGTGTTGATGCCTTTTCAGATTCTCACAGTAAAAACCAAATCATTAGAATTCATTCCTTTGCTCCTGCCTTGTTTGCAGTTTGTGTATAACATTTAACCTTTTTGGTCCATAGGGGGTTTGGACAATATATGTTCGATTTACAGTTTAAAAACAAGAGAAGGAAATGTTAGAGTAAGCCGAGAGTTACCAGGCCATACAGGTATGTTTAGATCAATTGTCAGTCTGTAAATACTTGTTCATCAAGTAATTTCCAGGTTTGATGAACATACGCTTCTCTAATGTGCCAAAGCTAAGTTGTATCAGCTTATTTGGCCTTAGTGTGGAGTTTGTCAGTTCACATCTATGAATTGCAGTCTTCAAGGCTTAGATGAATGTGTAAACTTTGGTTTGTTTTCTTCTCAACAGGTTACTTGTCATGTTGTCGTTTTACTGATGACAATCAAATTCTCACCAGTTCAGGGGATATGACTTGGTATAACAATGTTACTGTAATGCACTGCTTTTTGACCACCTTATATAATACCAATTTGAGTAACAAGTGGACATGAAAGGAGAATTTTATATTGACGTGGTCTCTCATTTGTTTTCAGTGCACTTTGGGACATAGAAACTGGGCAGCAGACAACCACATTTAGCGGTCACACTGGAGATGTGATGAGTTTATCATTATCCCCAGACAACAAGTCGTTTGTGTCAGGAGCTTGTGACGCATCAGCGAAGGTACTAAAAAAATAATAGGCACTCCCCAATGGGGCTTCTTTGGGCCACTGTAAACAAGCATTGTCAGAAATATTGTAAATAGAAATAACAAGGTTAAGAATACCAACTGGCTAGATGAAGACCAGCTGGCTATTTGTAAGTGCAGCCGAGGAGTTGAACTCGGGGCTACAGAGAACAAACTAGCTAGTGGTGAGAACAAGATTAGAACCCATGTTATTAGACATTTAGATATTAGATTTCTTATCATCAATTTTCGCCCTCTTGTATATTTTATCTTAGGCTTTTAACATGATCTATTGATCACCGAAAAGGCCGTCAGTGGAGTGTTCAATAAAGTTTCATTCAGTCATTCATTCATTCAATTGTTCCAAGGTTTTTAAGTTGGTCAAATACTGACTGATCAATCTGTCAGTAAGAGGTTGGAAGTCAAACTATTTGAATGCCGTAATGTGTTTTGTTTGGATTTTAGCTGTGGAGCATACAAGATGGCATGTGTAAACAAACATTTACGGGACATGAATCAGATATCAATGCAGTAGCTGTAAGTTTCAAGCTGTTTTCTTTATTTTAATTGGTTTTCCAAATTCAGCCACAAGGCCCATTGATTTGTTTTTCTCATTGCTATTGTTTTTTCCTCAATTTATTTCAGTACTTCCCCAATGGAAATGCATTTGCCACAGGATCAGACGATGCGACCTGTAGGCTGTTTGACATCCGTGCTGATCAGGTTAGCTTTATATTAATTTTCCAATTTTCCCACATCTGCCACCCTTACAGTGCCACAGACTTTCCGTTTCCAACGAGTTTGGCAACTCTTTGACAACTTCTGTTGGTTTCTGTTTCAAATGGGCAATCAAAAGATGGCAAGGGTGGCAAGTGAATTTGACGAGTTGGCATCTCCACCCTCGACAGTTGCCATGTCTGGGAACTGCCCATGTTTTCTTGCGGCAATGTAGTAATATAACTGCCATTGCAGAATTCTTTGGTTTCAAATTTCATGGGGGTTTATCAGTTTGTGAAATAAACTGCTATTTAATTAGATCTTGTATCCATCCCCACTCTTGTTGTAATTTTGAACTCATGCATTATTTGGTTTATCCATTGTAGGAGCTAATGGTATATGCACACGACAACATCATCTGTGGAATCACTTCGGTGTCTTTCTCAAAGAGTGGTCGTCTGCTGTTGGCAGGTTATGACGATTTCAACTGCAATGTGTGGGACACCCTGAAAGGAGAGCGGGCAGGAGTTCTTGCTGGGCACGACAACCGTGTCAGTTGTCTGGGTGTCACTGAAGATGGCATGGCTGTGGCAACAGGAAGTTGGGATAGTTTCTTGAAGATCTGGAACTAAACTTCTTTAATCCTACCTATTCTCCCTATCTCTGAGAGCAAAGTTTTAGTGTTTATATTTTATACATTGCGATATAAGTTGTGGTTCTCGTTGGATGGTGCACTGCCTCTACACTTGTCCGGGTTGTCGTTGTACCGTCCACTATAAGTCATTGTATTTTAGATCTTACACCAAAGACAGAGTTTGTGACACTCCACTTACATTTCACCAAAAGGGAAGTTTGGGCCACCTTTTATCGCAAGAGAACGCCTAGATTTTTGCCAGCAAAAGTTGTGCATTGTAATGAAATCATCAATGTAAAAAAAAACGAAGAAATTCTTTCAGAACTAAATAGTTTATAGGATTAAAAGATGTGATTTATGTGTTTGGTTCACTTGAATTATAATTTACCCTGGCAGAGATGAATAAACCCTCAAAACAAAACTTTATGAAAGAAAACTATAAGTCAAATTTCTGCCAACGATTATAATGCGCACAAGTATCATTTTTCTTTCCTGTTATTTGTATCTGCGCTTGTCGCATCAGTAATTGTGAATAATAATCAGATTGACAGTCGTAATAGTGCAGCGCTATACAATGATGCCATAGTGTAAAAAGTGAGGTAATGTGCTTTTAGCAGTGCCAGCTGGACTAGAGTTGACTGGACTCATCTTTGGTTCTTACTCTTAGTATCAAATCTTTCGATTTTTCCAATATTTCTTGAGTTATCAATGCTAGGAATTGGAAATAAAGAAAAATGTATGTTAAGGGAGACCTGAATGTGTCTCAACTGCATTGTACTTTCAGTTGCAGTTATGTTATCTGCTAGACACTTGGGTAAAGAAAATCTCTTCTCCTTATTCTGAGAAAACAAATTGAAGGATACTGCAAATGAGAATCTGAGGACTGGTCCTTGGTAAAGATTTAAATTCTCCCACGACACATAATGCAAATTGCGTGAAAAACGAAGGGGAATTGAAATATTGATCTGTCTACCTTGTTTGGAAAGGGAAATTTCCCTGTTCTGAGTTTTAAATGCTCCCAGCTTCATTCTCCAGTTCAACTGTTCGGCTTGTAGCTGCAATAGCGCCATAGCTAAGTAAATCATAGGGTTTGTAAACTGTCAGCAGTCGAAGGCCATGATGTGTAATTCTGGTCGTAAAACCGACTTTATATTGTCATTGTGAAATGTGAGTCAATAAAGATGAATTCTTCAATGTAGCCAAGTCTGTTGGATCTTTAGTCTCTTGTGCTTCGTGTTGCAATCATGGCTGCCCTTCACGCGGGGTACACAGGAAGGTATTTTTTTCCTGTCATTTAAACATGGGTTTCTTGGAAATATCTACTCTGAATTTCAGACGTCCTCCTCTGATCGTTTCAAGTAGTCTAAAAGGTCCCGCCAATTATTACCAGCAGGGGTGGTGTGGTGGTGGTATTATTATTCTATTTCTCAGCAGGGGTGGTGGTGGTATTATTATTATATTTCTCACCAGGGGAGGTTGTGGTGGTATTCTATTTCTCAGCAGGGGTGGTGGCATTCTATTTCTCAGCTTTTGCAGTAGTAATCACGACCGATATTTTCCCACAAAGATGCTGCATTCGATTGTAATTCGAGTTGCTCTCTGATCGTGTTTGTTCGATATAACATCTCTTCGGTGAAATATTCTGTCGTAAACAAAATAAAACAATAACAATTTTAGTATTGTATTTGTGAAAGAAAACACCAGCACATTTCGTAACTAATCGAACCTTTCAGCATATTAGCTTGCGAGAGCAGACGATTTTTTCGGCTCTCGGCGGGGTGAAACGGGACCCGAAAAAATCGTCTACTCTCGCAGGCTAACCTCTGATAGGAAGGGCTAACACTCTCCGTTTCTTAATGGAAACACTAGACTTCCTCCCTGCACACCCGTAGACGTGTCATAGTGCACTGCAACTCTGGGTTTGTGCTTCGTTTGTTCCTTACTAAAATTCAGATACAATCTGATTCTGGACCTGAAGCAGCACGTGGGGGGTGGAGGGGGAGGGGTGTGAGTGAGGCCAATTTTTTGTGTCTTGTTAAGGTGAAGCGACAAATGGAAACAGAGCCTCTCAGAAGTAAGGAATAAGTGACTGAAATAGACCAATTTCGATATTTTAAAATTCAGTCTAAAACAATAGACCCCAACACGAGGCTCTGGCGAATGAACTATTGAGTTCTTGGGGTTTATTCCCCAGAGCCTCGTAGTGATGTCTGCTGTTTCAGGCTGAATTTGGACTATTGGCCCCAAGTGAAAATTTAGGATAGAAAGCAAAGTGGCTGTATTGGTGGCTATGCGGTGGCCTGGTAAAAGGGGCGTGGCCGTTCACGAGATGGAACACGTGTTTCGGGGGCGAGAGAAGATTGGATACGAGGTTGGATTGATACTTAAAAGTTGACAATTAAAAAATTTTTAAAATACTTTATATGTAGTTACCACTGGGTTCACACTTTAGCCTGCACTTTCGAGTTATGGTGCACCCTGGAAGTTTGAAGCGCACGATAGGCTCGAGGCGATGGTCCCCAGGTAAAAGCATGAACCAATATTTAAAATCGGCGTCAAAACTCACGCGAAAATAAAAAAAATGTCGAAGCGTCTTTTTTTTCACGTCATCGGTTTGCATTATTGGATATTGTACACACTTACCTGAATTTTATTGCGCTGCTCTACCAGCTGTTATAAAGAAAATAATTGTTTATTTCGACACCGACGAAATTCAAGATCAGACTGCACGTATGTCTGCATGTATCTTGTTTTATTCTTTTAACGGGTCAATAATTTTTAATAAACCTACAAGTTCAACCAGGTTAATTCATTAATTCTATCTACACTGTATCTAAAACGACATCAGCATCTCTGTGGATGCATATAATACAGTGAATTCCGTTATTTGGAAATTTCTCCTCGCAATGCTGAATAGATATCGTAAAATTCTAATTACAAGCTCGACTATTTCTGTTACATAGGCTTTTCTGGTGCGATTTTTCGAGCGATGGCTTATTGTCCTTATTTATTCAACGAAAAAAATTTGGAAGCATGGAATGAAACTAAAAAATACTCTAAAACGTAACAAAAAAAAAACGCTACGGTAGTCCGCTGGCATCCGACTTTCCGGGGGAAGGGTTGGGATTATCGGAGCGGGGCGGGGATTATTGGAGCGGTTAGAGGGGGGCAGGTTCTGTGTTCAGTTTGAAAACAGACACTCGCCGTGTTCGCGGACGTCATTAACGATATGCAACGTTTGCACGTGAATAAAACGTGAAAGCAACTTGTGAGGCTTACAAACCAGCCCTCGAATTTACTAGAAAAGCAAAACAAGATAAAAAGTAATTATTTTTCAGACGATCCTATAAATGGATAACTGAGTTCTTCGAGCTATGTGACAATGTATATAAGCTTACACCTGGCAAAAGTCGTCGCAAAAGTCAAATTCAATTTGAAAGCACTACGAAACTTCGAGGTCGTTGGTTAAAATTAAGGCACGTGGTACACGTGGAAAGCACGTGGCAAACGACGAAAAGTGACAACAAAGGGTTTTTAAAAACGTCTAAATGAAAACCCCTCGTTTTCAAAATATTTTTCAAATGTCATGTCTTGGACAATTATTCTAACCTAATCTCGGCGTTGGGCCTCCAATTCACGATCAGCATACACGTTCGACCCACTGAATAAAACTTCAACAAACAGCAAGTTACGTGAAGACTAAGAAAATATAATTCTACTAAATTTTGCTGTACTCTCTTTATCAGCGCTATTGTGTCAATTCAAATTAGGTAAAAATCGATCCTGGTTCGAGCTACACAAGATCAAGGCCCTTATTTCGGGAGTGAAGGTCACGCTATGAAGTCCTCGTGAATACACGCGTGTAACGTGACGTGTAACGCGACGTGTAACGTGGCAAACGCGCAAGTTCCTCCCGCACAGGACGCGATGTGTTTCGGGCAACACTGTCTCTGCTCTCTGGCCAATCAGAGTAAAGATGCCACGTGTCCACAGTCAATATATCTTCCAATGCTCATACATTATGCTAAACAATCCAATACGGCCACTGAGCTCACAGGTCAAGATTCACTACGGCGTATAGCCTCAGATATTTCCCTGTTGGAATCGTTCGCGACACAGAAGAGATGCTGCGTTCTATTTCCCATAACAAGCTATTGTCGTTTTGGAATCGTCCATCCGTCTAAACGGAAGCAACGACGACCATGAGGTGCCCGCTGTCAGCCGCGCTGTCCAAGAGGTCTGGGGAGACTCGTGCCAGGTGCTCGTGGGCGAAATCACACGGTGGAAAGATGTGCAGAACATAACTTGGCTGCGGGGAAAGGAAATAAAGAACAATGCTTTATCAAGGGATTGAACAACTTTTGAGGTAAATATCAAAATAGCCCAGTTTCAATATTTTAAAATTCCGTCTAAAACACTAACTACAATAGCCCCCACAAACTCCATACTTTATTCCCCGGAGCCTCGTGTTAATTTTAAAATATCACAATTTGCCTATTGTCATGGTGAAATAGGACGTTAAGGGTGGTCGCTAAGGGAACTGCAGCCCAAATACAGAATTCATCGTACGAAAATACATCCCACCGGAGTGTTAGCAAACCTGGAAATCCTTACCTGGGAGCTGCCAGGCCTGGCCACATTGATGATCCCAGCTGCCTGTTTTTGTTGTAAGTAGTTAATAAAGCCACTCTTCAAGGCGCGTGTCTGTTTGTGAACGTCAAGAGGATCTCTGCCACATGGAAGTGCCAGCAAAAGGCAGTGTTCTTTGTCCGACTGTTGAAAAAACCCATAAAGGTAATTTAAATCGGGAACGGATTGGAAATTGTGTAAGTCTAAAAAGTTGACAGAAATACAGAAAGGCAGCATCCAACGAAAGAAAATTTCACAACTGTAACTAATTTTGCTTCTAATTTATCTTTTAGGTTTAATAAAGCAGCAACGTCACGATATTTTGAGGTACTTTTTTGCAACGAACCAAATTACCCATCAAACGTAGGAAACCTAAAACTAATAGAAAAACGCTCTATAATTTCGGCATTTTATTACTCCGTTGGTGCTTTAAGGCGTTAGAAAATTCTTACTTTTAGATTTCTTTTAATTTGAAAGTAAACGGGAAAGTGACTACAAATAATGTGACACTGCCCCTTTAACCCATCGACTCCTGGGGATTTTTGCAAAAAACGCGGGGTTTTTTGACATTTTGAACATTTTATAGCCAGTTGTAGGCTAAATCTGCTCAAATGTCTTCAAAATGCAGTTGAAAAATAAAGACATGCCACGTTTTTCACTAGAATCGCATTTAACGACATTTTAGCTCGGGCATGCGCACAAATGAGTGAACCACCTCCTAAGCCTTTTCATTTCCTTTATTGTTTTTTTTTTTTCTCGCTTTTCTTTTTTCCTTCTTTCGTATCTTTTTCATACATTGGTTGGCCTTTTCCTGGGCTTGCTATCAGTTCAAGAATTGCCAAGCTAGATAGCATCAATGAGACGGGAAATACTTAACACGGAGAACCCAAGGGTAAGTGAGGGAAATTTTCTTCCTAGTTTTTGATGGAAATTTCTCAGCGTTTTCGTGCATATTTAAAGCTCCATTAACCCAATCAATGTCATCTTGGTATCCTTGGAAAGTTTTTTCCCTCCTGCTGAACTGGAAAAAAAGGGATTCCTATTTTGGTCAAAGCTGATGACGTCAGAAGCGGAACAAAGGCCAACGTCTGTAACGGCCGGTTACAGCCGGTGTAGGAGTCAGTGGGTTAAGTTAAGCACAAAAGCTTGGGGAAAAAAACATTGACACAAATATGAATTTGTCACGTACTTGCATTCTCCTAATGACACCCTCCAGCTGTGATGGTTCCAGCTTCATTCGCTGAGCAATCCTGATAGGCGGAGGCACGCCTCCTATCCCGTTGGCGGGCGCCTGAGGTAATGACACCTCTGCCAGACGGCCGTTACCCGCCAAGTAATGCATCTGAACGGCAGCGGAATCATTCTTCAGGGCAAGCAGCCCCTGCCAGACCACTGGATACCGCCGCAGTAGATCCAGCAGGGTGTCTGTGTTTGTCTGCTGTACAGGGGGTGGGGTGTTATAATCGGGGTGTGGTGGGGGAGGAGGGGGTAATCCCTGGGGAGATGCCAAGCTCGGTACTGCAGGCACGACGATAGGCACACCTGGTGAGTGGACCGCTAGTGGCGGAGTGGAAATGTTGGGTGCAACCACGACTGCAGGGTTCAGAGGTATGCCCGCTGGAGGGACGGGGCTGAGTGTGGCAGGAGAGGCAACCACGGGCACCGTACGGTTGCCATCGTAATGCTGTGGCTCGTAACGCACTGGCTGTGTGGGAGCCATGTCATAAGGTGGCGGCACCATCTGTGCAGGAAGCCCGTCTGGTGCTGGACCAACCCTTGGTAACCTGTCTGCTGCTAGATAGCCCTCAGCAGCCTCTCGGGGAGGAGGTGGGGGTGGAGGGGGAGGTGGTGGTGATTCACCGTCAGATGTCCGTCGCCGTTTCGGCCTCACACCATCCGTCTTTTCCCAGTCTCGCCTTCGCTCGTCTCTGTGTGACTTACGAGGGGAACGACTCGCAGTTTCGCGTGAAAATTCTCGCTCTTCCTTCGGCAGCCTTTCTTCGGAAGAATGCCGTCTTGGCGGTTTCTCCTTTTCAAATTCAGTTCGATCAAGCCTGTTATTTTCAGGGGCAACAGTGTCTCTGTTTTCAGTTCTCTGTGAGTCATTATCAGCTCCGACTCTTGTTTTATTTGCCGGTGTCGCCAAGTCAGCTACCGCATCCCGAGACGCAGCTTCCTCCATACGCGCAGTCTCTTCTTCTAGTTCCCGCTCTTCTTCCTCTTCGCCTAACGAGCCTCGAATCCGTTTGTGTTTCCTCTTCTTCTTTGCGTCCTTTTTCTCCTTCTTTTTGATGCTTTTCTCTGACTGAGGGGAGGCTGGAGCGATTTCTTTCCCGTCATTTTTAACCACTATTTCTTCATTTTTGGTACCATTCCCTTGCAACTGCCGCTCGTCCCAAACGCGATCCCCTTCTCTACCCTTCAGTGCAATCTCAGCCTCTCCGCTTGTACCTTTTCTCGTTTTCTTGTCGTCAAGGACTTTTTTCACCTCTGTTTCTTCGCCGCCACTGAGCGCTTCTTTGCCCTCAATTGCCTCACCCTCAGGAGACGGCGACCGCGGTTTTCTTTTCTTTTTCTCTTTCCTCTTCGCTCGTTTCTCGTCCTGCTCGATGTCGCGACTTGACGGTTTACTGTGCAACGACGCACGGTCCTCGTCTTCACTGTACCCAGCTTTCTCTCGGTCGTGTTCGTCTGAAAGTTCTCGGGGACGAGCGTCTTTCCGGTCACGTGGTTCCTCGGAGCCCGAGCTACTTCTGTCATCTCGCCAGCGTTCCTGATTTTCGGGATAGAATCGTTCATTTCCACTGTAGCTTCCATCTTCCCTGTCTCTGTCACGCCCACTTCTATCATGTCTCTGCCGGCCTTGCTCTTTCTCCCTTTCTCTCTGCCGACTGAAGTTGAAATCCCGAAGCTCTTGGTCATAATCATCCGACTCGTATCCACCCCCTTCGTAAGACGAACCATAGCGCCCATGTCGTCTATGATGATAACCTCCCCCCTCAGGATATTCATAACTGCCACCTCCTCTGTTGTGCCATGGTCGGTGATTGGTCATGTCCCGTCTCATGTTACCGCGTCCCCCTCGGCCTCTATCCCACCGGTTATCGTAATACCCCGAACCACCCCCACGGCCACGGGGTCTCGGCGAAGATGCCTCGTACCTCCGGCTACTACTGCTGCCATCCGATGGAGCCGAACGCTGTAAAGCGTCAAAGAAAAGTTGACGACTGTCGCGGCTAACAAACTCAACCTGCATCATTAAGGCAGAAGAGAAAAAAAAATTAACGATACACAAAACGCTAAACCAATAATCTACAAAGACGACAATTCTCGCAAAACACTATGATAATTTCATACTCGGCTTACCCTCACACGTCGTCCAAACATCGACCTGCCCTTCATTTCTCCCTGAGCGATGCTAGCAGACTCAACACTGTCAAAGCTGACCAGGGCCTGTTCTCTGGCACGGTTCAGCACCACCCTGGTGACACGCCCGTACCGACTGAAATGTCTCTCAATCTGCTGGTCGTTCAGTCCACTCAGTCCTCCCACCCAGATGGTGTTGATGGGAGACACCTTGCCAAATCCAACCTGTAACAAACATTCAAATAACAATGAGAATCTTGTGTTTTGAACTGTTTGCTTTGACACCAAAATTGGGTTGTAAGATAGGGAAATAGGGAATAGACCAACGCCCCTTCTGACTCGGTCTTGGAACAAATGATGCACAGTTTTTCGTAACTTTTGAATGCTATAAATAGTGCGTTTCGTATGCAGACGTCTTAACAATTATGCACTTGCATTACCTTGACTCTGTTCCGTCCCACAAATTCCCTGTCCATGCGCCTGCGTGCCTGGATTGCACTGCTGAGCTCAACAAACTGTATGAAGGCATAGGGATTGTTGCCAGCCTGCTTCTTAATATCAACATCCTGCAGTGAAGGGAATAATGTGACAGTCAACTCTCTCTTAGCAGGGGCCCCTCTAGTGCTGGTCCCTTTACCAGTCATTTTACTGTTATCTAAACTCTGTATATCAATGGTTTACCAGGCAACTTGATTTAACTCTCTGCTTGATCATTGGAAAATACTATATTTACAGCATGTCACCTGAACTAGATGCCTCCCTCTTTGTCTTCATCTTTACTCAGTTAGTCTCCTTAATTTCGTTTACATTGTCAGTGTTCTACTACATGTACATAGCCTTGTAGAGTTTGTAAAGTAGGCAATGTACCGGTATTTATGTGCTGTTACGATGTAATGTTTAAAAAAATTAGACTCTCTTTTAGCAAGACATCTTTATAAGACTGAAAGGTGGAGTGGGTCCTGACTGGACTCTGAATCTACTACTCTGGGGTTGTGCCCTGGGCATGATCACTGTGTTGTGTTGTACGGCAAGACCCTCTACTTGCACAGTGCCTCTCTCCGCCGAGAAGTATCAATAGGTACTACTGACTCTTACAGCAAGCTTGATGTTTTATTGTTAATTGACACTTATAAGTCCTTTCAACAATAAATCTTACATTTTAACACTTGTTGACTAACAAACTCAACCACCTGCTCGATCACTCACTCAATCACTTATTCTTGTTGCGCCTAGTGGTACATGAGGCCTCTACAAGGTCCGGCAATGTTGCTTTCTTTGGCTGATCTCATGGCATTCTCCCATCCAATACCAGCACACCTCATCTTTTTTTCTTGGTCAACCCCTTTTCCCCAATTGAACTACCGGTATATTTCAAAGATAGGCTTATCACTCACCACAATTTCTCCATATCTCTCAAATGCCTCCTTTAGATCCGAAAATGTTGTTGTCTTTTCAATGTTCCCCACAAACAGAGTTCGAGTGCACCCAGGATCAAACTCATCATCCAGCATGGTACTGCCATGTGAGCGATGGCGTGGAGCATGGTCGCTGCCATCATAACGATCATCTAAACAGAAAATCAGTATGAAAATAAAAATTCTCTGGAGTTGATTTTTATTCTTCAAAATGTGAACTAACCTTGCCAATATTGCAGATCCATCTCAGCTCCAAGGAACATTTTCCCACGGCATGCTTCAAGAGCTCGCTCAGCATCTTCAGGTCTAACAAAAACAAAGAATCCCTAATTATAATCCATGAAGACTGCTATATCTGGGAATTCCAGATTGTTATAGTACAGAAATACTAAGAAAACTCTAAGCTCACTCTGTAAACCAAAAGAAAAACTTGTGGTTCATTGATGCCAGCATTTCGGGACTGTTTTCAAATATATAATGCTGTAACTCTTCCAATTGATAACCTTCATTTTAAATTATGGGTTAATTGCAAAAAAGCAATCTACTGCTTCTGTAGGGCTCATAGTCTTGATGCTTTTGAAATTCCATGACACTCCATGAATTCTTAAAAGTTTCCATAACTCAAATTAATAACTTTCTTGGAAAGTTTCGAAAATTTTCTTGATTTTAGGTTTGTTGCCAGCCAGTGCTGACTAACAGTAAACGCCCTTATATTCCATGTTTTCCATGACAAGTAAAAACCCTGTTCTAAGAAAGCAGGCATAGTAACAGAGAAAAGAAATACCAACTTGAATATGTCCAGTGTACCTTCTGAAGTGTATAATAGCATATCTGCTCGAGCCCTGGCCATTGATAAATATACGAGAAACATCCCCATGCTTTTTAAACTCATGGTAAAGACCCTCACGGAGGCTGCTATCTAAAACGTTAAAGAAGAAAAAGAAAGATTGCTTACTTACAAAAAGACAATAGAAATGTCACAGTTAGCCATTACCACGGAGGAACATCTATTTCATTTGTCTGCTATAAACACTACTTCCTATTGTTTTAACAACCAATGACATGACTCCTTCCGTGAGGTAGTGGATGACCCAAATATTATGAATGGTAATTAAAAGACTGAAGGGAAAAGCATGGTAGGTGAAAATGAGACTAAGATGCAATGTGGCTGCTATTCATGTTGCATTGAAAAACAAACTTTACATTTCTAGTTGCACAACAATTTTACATAAAACGAACTTCCAACTGGTAAAAAAATAATTGCTTGTAAAAGTAACAATATTAATTTCATCTCTGCAACTGATGAAAATTGATCAGAAACAAATACAGATCATATTGATGCATGCAGAGCACCTGAATTGCTAAACTTTTCCTTAAAGTGCAATGTTAAACCCTAACCCTAACCTTTAACAAAAAATAATTCATATCAATTACAGGCTAATTGTCGGTTATTGTAAATTATACTCAGTATCACCTACAGTTCCCATAAATACCAAAGAAATCAAAAGTACCTCCTGATCTCAACGAAATATTCCTCAAGCATAGTGCTGAAGTTCTGTTTGTGCTTTGTGGGGCTTCTGAAGATGGAGCAGTCCCATGGACACTTTCACCTCTGCTGCCTTCCTCGCTGCTACTGCTGCCACTGGAACTGGGTGAAGGACTTCTACTGCGGCTACTTTCACTGCCACTCTCACTGCCGCTAGAATGGTCTGGACTGGGATCTTGATCCCGATATGGTTCTAAACAATGAAAGAAGTAATCCAGTTACATTACAGTATCAAAGACATAGGCTAGCTAATCCTCAGTTATTTACATGTATGCAAAAAAGATTTTCGAGAGAATGATTTTCATTTGCATTGGTGGTTTGGATGCAATTTTTTTCATCCTGCCAGATACAATTTGGTAGTTTATCAACAGGTATAGAAAAGGTTAAATTGCAAAAATTGCAACTGCTTGATAAGTGACAAGGCATCATTTTCATTTTAAAGGAGCTACGTCATGATATTTTGAGTTATATTTTGCGACGAACCAAATTACCATTAAAACGTAGGAAACCTAAAACTAATAGTTTACAAAGGACGAAAAACACCAAAGAAGTGATACTAAACCAAAAAGGAACAATGATGGTTAAGGATGGAGAAGATTGAGACGCATTACAAATGACAATTTTGAAAAATTTTGGCTAAATTTTTCAAAAGGCACAAACTGTGACGTAGCTCCTTTAAAAATTATGAACACACTGCATCATGACAAGAAAAAACTAATTATTGTTACGCTGTATATCTTACAAAGCAAATCAATCTTGGAATGGAGCATACCAGCTTTATGAGTACTCCTACGAGGTTCTTGACTGTACGGTTGCCTTCTATGATCTCTACTACCAGCACTACGAGGTCTGGTTCTGTTTGCACCACCTCCACTTCCACCTCCGCTTGGCACCCTAGCAGCTGAACCCTCATCGTCACTGTATCCATCTTGGTAGAAGGTCTGTGACCGCCCACTGTACCTCCCATCAGAAGCAGTGCTGTTCAAAAATAAAGCATCAATTACTATTTTTTAATCCCAAGGTCAAGTCTCTTTACTTTTTGTTTCTATGATCCTCTTCAAGAGAGTTTTGTGTTTGCTATCAAGCGATTTTTCTTCATGATGTTTAAGTTCCTCTTTCTCATAACTTATCTGTTGGAATTTTGTATTAGAAAGGTTGGGAGAAGTTATGTAAAAGGAAAGTGTGGTGCATTAAACAGTTTTTACAGTCTCTTTACAGGATCTCCATATGAATCAATGTGAAAAGAAAACAAATTATTGTGCTGATTAAATCTAAGTACCAACACACCAATTTACTGAATTAGTAAAATGCATTACCAAGAACTGAATATTTGTAAAATTTATTACCATTTTACTGGTATATCTTAACATTTTCTCAGCAAGCTAAAACACACAGGTACATTTATTACATTCAGTCAAACCCAAAAAATCACTTTGGAGCATTTCCTGAACAAAGTGTGAGTTATGTATAGCTTTATAAAGTGGGAAAACATCAGATGTTACTGAAATTGTATTATGAGAAAAAGAACAGCACATGCTTTTGAAAGCCGATTATGTTAAATGAGGTGAAATGCAGATTCAAGTGTCCCAATTTCTGTAGCATTAAGCAACTCTAGATGAAATGCCATTCCACTGCAGGGTAGCAACTCAGAATAAAAATATATATAGTTTAATTGCCTGAGGAAGGCACTTAACAAGATATTTACAAAATGGGTCATTAAAAAAATCTACCACAACAAGGAGATCCAGGGCACCCAGCACCAAACCTAATATGAAAAAAGAAAGTTTATCTGGTCGCCCAAAGGCAAAAGTTGTCGCCTGAGGCACCTGGGATGCCTTTTGAGCACAGGCCTGAGTATTCTTGTACTGTGAGGTAAGGGCTGGTCATTCTTAGTAGTGCACGTCAAAATGACACTAAACAAAGGTATGAACAGCTAAATGTTTTAATGCAGTACTAACCTGACTTTCTACAACACTAGTGTGGCAGCTCCCCTAAGAACAACACATCACTTCAAGATACGAACTTGTCAAAGTATAATATGCTATACTAAACCATCCCAATTTGAATTCCGTGGGCCACACACTTACAACATAGCAAGATGACCATACACTTTTCAGGCACACCACTTTGTTAACGTTAAAACGAAAACACTCCCCATATTCCATACAATCATGTATTGACACTCAAACCGCTGATTGCTTCTTTATGACACTTTATTTCAAAAGGAACTCTTGTCAGGGAACTAGTTCTTATCCAGATGTTTTTTTGTGAAACAGCACTGCTCAAAACAAGAAGAAACTTTCATGAAGTACAGATATCCTGTCCATTCAAAGAACACTTCCAGCAGTTTATAAACTAGAATGACACTGTTGTTTGCGATCTGACCAAGCAGTCTGGGTTGTTGATACAGTCATTGCTTGTAACAGTGATCACAACTTCTGTGATGAAGACACAAAGATTGCCATTAAATGGCACTGGGTAATATCTGAAATCCCTTCAAAAGAGCTGTGATCCATAAACAGTAGTGCTTACCACAATCTTGTTCATTACCATGGACTTGTGGTCGTTTTCAACCAGATCAGCTATGCTGTAAATTATGGACTACTGGTATGCCACAATGATTTCCGTAAGATGTAAGTACTGAGAATTTTGGTGTTACATAAAAGAAGACAAACCCTTGCTGATACAATTTGTTATCTTGTCACTTGTTGGCTTTTGAATGAAGAAACCAGTTGTTTATCACTCTTCAGATATGTCTGGTTAAGCCACATCTTTATTTGTACATGACAAGTGATTCAGGCTTTTAGTTTTCTTTTTAGGACAAACCTTATCTGATCAAAACTGTTATTTTTGGTAGCGGTTGAGTGAACCCAGCGGCAAACAATACTATCAGATGTTTGCTGTAAGCCAAAGAAATCCAAAACAGAAATACATCCAATGTACATGTAACAGCTTTATCAGTGCATTGATGACTACCACACTCCAAGTTACTGATTCATTCTGATAGCAAAGCCCTCGCACCAGTGGTCTCTAATCTCTGACACAGCAGAACATTTACATTCAATTTGTCCAAAGCCACAACTTGTCATCCTGGTTAAATCCTTGCTGGAGAGGAAAATGAAAGTTCTTTAACAACCAGTGAAGGGACATCCACACGTATCAATCTCCATACACATCAGTGTTTTGGGACAATCTTGACATTGAAGCCAGCAGTTTTGATTCACCTCAGAAGTAACAGATAAGTTTAGCCATTTGTAAAACCAAACAACTTCATTCTTCACAGTTCCTGGCCACAAAATCTTGAAATTCCACACTTGTTCCATGTCAGAAACTTCTTCCTAACATCCATACAATCTGTTTTCCAAATCCCATAACATTTTTCTTTGAACTGTGTAAAAATCTTGTTTTCTAATAACAAGCAGATGATGCAACAAGATCTGGTCCATCTTCAATGACGACGCAAAGAAATGCTTGCAATCCACTTGTGAAATGTATTGAATGATGGTGAGAGATCTTTGCACACGCTTCATTGACTTCATGAAATTCTATAGTCCAGGGCAGATGGTTTGCTTGTTTTTATTTTGAAAAAACCATACCATAACATACCATACCCACACAACGCCTGTAATGTATACTTACAACTTTTCTCTCGTGACTTTCATTGAACATTCCTTTTGAAGAACGTGTCGGATTTCGACTTTCGCGTGACAATTTCATGTTGCCGCCATAAACTAATCTATGAAAGAATTATTTATAACTTACCCCTCCGTTCGTCTATCAAATCGCCGTCTTTGAACCGGCGATCCAGGGGCCGAGTTACTCGTAGATCTCGCCGGCGGGTCTGTATGCCCGTGAAGTCGTGAAAGACTTCCCGCATTGCCCGGTTCGTTGTAGTCGGTACGCATTTCGCGGTCACCGATCCTGTTCACAGATTCATGCGCTTTTGTAGCGCTTCGAATATCTACAAAATCCACAAATGCTGCCCTTCCACCTTCCTGGCTGCGTTTTGGTAATATTTTGACGCTTTCCACTCGGCCATATCTGAGGAAAAAAAGAAACAAGAAAATCATTTTATAAAAAGACAAGAAGTTTGGTGACGTGTAACACAAAACTTCCGGGGGTCCAAACATTGCAGATTGAACGAGTCGAAACCTTCATCTCGGCTTGTTTGAGGCGTAAAGTCCTGGTGAAAGTAGATCAAACCCATTCTATAATAATCCTTGAAAGGCCTATGCCTTCACTGGCGAAGGTGGGGGAAATAATTTTCCAAAAGGGTGAATCGACATCAGTAGTTTTGATTTCAACTTGGAGCAGCTAGAGCGGTGCTAAAAAGAGAAGCTGAAGTCTCTAGAGCAATAAAACAAGAAATAGCAATATCTAAGTCAAAATTATTTTCAAAAAGGGCTGGGAAAGCTGCTTAAACAATCAAAACTGAAGTAAGCTTTAACATGAGCGTAAATTAGTTTGGTAGCGCTGCTTCAATCGCCGAAAGACATCTTTTGAACACAAATTATAAATTATCCCGTTCGCAAGAAATTAAACTCCGCTACTTGTTCCAAGATAGAATTTAATAAAAATCCCAAACCATAAAACACTGTTATAATACTACTTAAGCATAGACAAGAGGCTAAATTTCGTACAAATAGGAAAACGATGGACGTTCCAAGCGCGCCAAAACTTGAAAATTCTAAACTCTCACCTTGTGAAGTGTTTGATAATTTCTTCTTCCCTGATGTTTTCCGGAAGGTTTCCGACCCATAAATGCCGCGTTTCACGCACCATCTTGTTTCTAAATATTCTATTCTACTTGGTGAAAGCTACCCGGTCCGTTCTGACTCTCAAAACAGTCATAAAAAGACACATTTTCCCAACAACTTTCGAAATCAGAAGGAAAACGAAGATTCGCGTTCTCTGCTTACAAAGTATCATGGGAGTCGCGCAAACGAGTGATATAAAATCTTTTCTGATTGGTTAACGTTTTCACTGATGATGAGTGAATCTTTTTTGACCAATAGCATTCCTGCTTATATTCACAGGCCAAAGACTACTCTTTGCCGTTCTCTATCACATAAGAGGAGTTCTTGCTGTGCTGCACTGTCAGTGAAACTGCAAAATCTGCTACCATTAACCGTAAGTAGGCAGCCGTCTTTATTTTGTGCACTTACTTGTAAGGAGTTTTGCTTGTGCTTTTAAGATTTTTCCGTTAGCCAATAATTTTTCTCCGTTTTGTAGAAAAATATGCTTAAGCAAGAATTCCCTGTAGCTCAATAAAAATTAAACGCTCGTTTCAATTTGTTACAACTAGTATGACACGATTTAGTTTATAAGCATTTCGACAGTGGTCTTGCAGCTGAAGTTCCCATCATCATAAAAAGTTTTCCATTCGCCTGATTATGGGATTACAAAGCAGACCTGACTCGTGGCACGTTCATTTTGGGATTCCACTATTTTTTGTAGCTTGTGATTTGTTGAAATATTTTATTTGAACAAGACTGACATCTGACCAGTGGCCTTTGCAGTCTGTTATTTATTTCCTTTTCAAAGTGAGAATATATTCGCCCACCACACCCAGAGTTCTGGAAGTAGGAAATAAAATGATGTCATTGATTTATTAAAATATTGAATTTTTCAGTTTTCCTGTCTCTAAATCATTATTTACTTTATTTCTGCAGTAACTAACCTAGTTGATCGAGTCAGCAGGTTTTATTGATCTATGTTCTCAAATGGTTTTTGTCCAGATCCCCTAGTTTTCTGTGTATACAATTCCAGAAATGATATACAAGTATTTTAAGGGTGCGATGGCGTGAAGGGTTATAATTTACCCTGTTTCACTCACATTGTTCAGCATTCATGGAAGTTAGTGTCTGATAGCCCGGAGCTAGTGGATTTTGCCATCGGGCTAGTGGATTTTATCCTTCACTTGCCCAGTTCTCACAAATTCATTCCTTCATTCATTCATCACACTTCTGAGAATTTTTCGGGCTAGTACTTCCTGGCTTCAGCTTGCCCAAAGGGCAAGTTTGAAAATTCAACTTCTTTGTACCCTGTTGTTTTATGTAGCTGGATTTTCCCCAACCGCATATGCACGCTCTCTTGATATCTAATAAATGAAACTGTTTCTGGCCAAAGTCTCAGAGCAGGCAACATTGCAAAATCTTTGCTATCAGTGCACTATAGCGATATTTCTTGTTTACAAGTATTTCTTTTGGTATTCAAATTTGCCAACCATGGAACAAAGAAGTCTTTGTTTCAACAGCCAATTAGGTTCTGGTTGGCATATTAATAACAATAGGTGACGTCACGAGAAACATCGCTATTGCCTGAGAATGTTGACTGAGGATTATCTACCACTTAAATCTTCAAATGTCTTCTTTTTGCTAATGTAAAAAATCACTTGACGACTGCTACCTTGGGAACCAGTTTGCTATATCCCTCGGGACCAGCCATTATATCACTGTCCAACTTAGAAAACTGTGAGCAGCTGAAATATTTGAGGAATGTTGATTGTGTAATGACAGACCAATCACGATAAAGTTTAAGACACGCAAACAAATCTCAGAACCGTGTAGTTTTCTCACACCTGATCAGCTTTTTCCTTGTAACACTAACATTCCCTGAATATTTCTGATGTCCACAGTTTTCTTGGTTTCACAGTAAGTGCTAATAGTAATGACAACAACAAATGGGAGAATTTCTTTGAGTGTCAGTTTCTCTTTGGATTTAGAGTTTGGTCCCATGTTGTGCTGTATGGAATGAATTTCCTAAAGCCTTCCCAGTTCTTGGTGGGAAGAATCGTTCTCTCCTCGTGTCAACTTAGCCTGTTCAGGCGTAGTTTGTCCACTACCCCTGCCCTAGCACAAGGTGATTTCCTTTTCCCTTTGAAAGATTTTATGTGGCTGAATGTAGACTAAGTAAACTCAAGACAATGTTGGCCAGTGGTTCCGTTTTAACCTCATAGGGGTTGCTGAAGAATTTACAAGTCCCTGGCTGTAGAGTTCAGATCATTTTGTTTGTGGTACTTCTCACTGCACACACTTGCAATTCCTCAGATGGGGTAAAATGAAAATGTAACTGCAAAATATTGCTTTTATCACAGATTGTTTGTCAATATGTTCAAAAGAAATGACACAATGAAGCATGCCATTTACTTTAGTTTCTTGATCAGAGTTGCAGAAATGAGGTTTTTTTACTCAGAACTTAGGTATCTGTGGAAAGTAGATTTGATTAATGCTCAGATCAAGAAATGTCGTCAGTTTTGGGGGTTCCAGGGGATTTTTAATTGCTATTGATTGTTAATAAGACAATAATGAAATATTGATGATTCATTTTTCTACAGGAAAGATGTCTGGTGTTAGCAAGATTTCAGCTCGTGAAATATTTGACAGCCGGGGAAACCCCACTGTTGAAGTTGATATCACAACATCCAAAGGTAAATAAGTCGCTATGGTTCATTGATAGTCTCACATGTACGGCAAAGGAACATGCAAGCAGAATCCCATACCTAAGAAAAGTTGGTTATCACATTGATTTTTGATTTTCTGTTTGTCTCTCTGACTGTTTGCGTACTATACCTGCCAATGATTGTGGAGTCAGGGTTTTCGAAGGTGCTCTGATCATACCAAAAGTCATCCAAGAGATTCCTGAGGATGTTCCGAACCATCCATTGATTTTGAGGTTCCATTCCGAAGGCAAGGGGGGTGGGGGGTTTAAAACATGGAAGTTGTCCGTGGTTGGGTATGGATATTTTCTGGAATTGCCCATTACCAGGTTGCGCTTTGTCAAGCACAACTGCTGTACTTTTCCTTCTAAACCGTACACTTCAGTTGAATTACTGAAATTTACAAGACATTTTCTTTTATTGCATTCCTTAAAGTTTACATATTTTTAGAAACTTTGTCTGTTGAGACTGTAATATTGCAAATTTTTTCAGTGAGGTGTGAGAAATTGACCCATAGGTGTGAACAGACATACAGAGATTGAAGTTTTTGACCCACAGGCTAAGTGTGAGACTCACTCGCACCGCTTCCACAGAGGATGCATGAGCTGAGTCCCAGTCCCTAAAAATAACAAACAATACAAGAGCAGCAAGAGTGGTGTAATAAAGCTATATTTTAAAATCTGTACCCCACTCAAGAAAAAGAGTAACGCCCGGTTCAGATGCCGATCTTTTCATGAGCCCAACTCAATTCGAATTTGGACTGACCCAAATTAACAAAAGTATGCCTGTTGATTCAGACGTCATTCTTTTCAGCCGTTCCAGTAAAACCAGTCAGAATAATGCAAAATACATTATAATAATTTATGCATTAGGATCGGTACATGAAAAGGTCATGAAAAGTATGGCGTCTGAATCAAACTGTTCCAAAGGTGTTCCAAAGGCAAAATTCTCGGCCAAGCCAGGCGGGAAGAACTGGTGAGCCATTCCAAATTGAAATAGGTGTTCCAAATTGATTCAGACGCCGATCTCTTCATGAATTTAATTCAAGGAATTAGGTTCGGCTCATCTGAACCGGGCCTAATTGTATTTTACTTGGAGTCTCCCCGTGCCCTTGCTAATTACCAAGTGCTAGGAACAGTGACTTTTTTAATCAGCGTGCTGCCTTTGTTAGGATCATTCCGTGCTGCCGTTCCATCAGGTGCATCAACTGGCATCTATGAAGCTCTAGAACTAAGAGACAAGGATCCAAACAGATTTCTTGGAAAAGGTAAATAACAACACCACCTGGGGCTGTAAACAATACTCAGACATCCAACACTGGCTGGCAATCAAATATCAACTGTGGTCGGACAGCATGTCTGGAGAATTTTTCATGCCTTCCAGTGCAAAAACCAAGAATGTGCTTTGCATTGACAAAGTTCTTGAGGTGTTCAGTAAATGACATCCTACACAGGGATGTAGCTAAGAAATCACTAAGCCAGCTTATTAACAAGCTCGGACGGCTTTTCTGGCCCGTGTACCTTCAGAACTACTTTTAGTCTTTGCTTTCAATGAAATTTCAGCTGGTCATAAGCTTTCCTTTAGCTGGTAAAATTAGCCGGGAGCCAGCTCTTAGCTACATCCTTGCCTACTTCAGTGCTGTTTTGTCTGATCAAATCAGTATAGTTCAAATTTCTTTATTTTGTAGTCAGGGGTGAGATCGGAAGGTGCCAATGGCAGCCGCTAAAGCCACTTGTTAAAGCTACTGTGGTCAAGAATGCAAAATTATAGTTTGGGCTGTAAAATTAACTTCAATCTAGTATATAATGTACAAATAGTTTTCTTTTGAATGCTTAATTTGCCATTGTAGAATTTTCCTTGACACTACTGACAGTAATATGATTTTTCTTAAAAGGCTGTGCTAATTTCTTAGTGAATCCCTATAAAACAGCCAACTTCCATTAAGCAGTCATTTGCCATTTCCCTGAGAATGGCTGCCTAAAAGTGGTTCTAATTTAATTGATAATTGTTATATTCTTGCCATTAATGTGGTAGGAGTCCTAAAAGCTGTCGAGAATGTCAACAAAGTCATTGGACCAGCTCTCATTGCTAAGGTAAAAAAATATACAAATAGAATGATGCAATGACTATCTTTCCATGTGTGGCAAGACCTACACATGTTGGGGATCTGTTACACTGAAAGAATTTACACTTCAAACTCCAATATCCACTTACAAATTCTCCTGACTGACCTCCATACATTTTCTGGTAAAGGTAACGAATCTGATCCTGCCAACGCATTGGCCAACGTATTGACCAAAGTGTGAGATGATATAGAGCCATTGCATGGCCAATGCACAGCCAACAGTCGGTCATGCATCTGTTTCTTGTAGTGTTAGTTGGCAGAATTTGTTAAAAGATCAAAGCAGTTTCACTTTCATGATCATTACACTAATTCTCACAACTTTTTCTCTGGATAAGTATCAATTTTATATTGTAAAGAGAAATTTCATGTTGATCATTTTTGGGACATAAGGTTATTGATATTTAGTACTGTGAGTGAAATGCTGCTTATTGAACATTGTTTTACCATGCTCGCAGCATACAAATGTATCCCTACAGAGATCATGATTTGTTATCGTTCAATTTGAAAGTTCCTCACGGAATATATTTTCTTTCAATTCATTACTTAATATTCGATTTAATCATTATTGTTATTATTAAACTATTATGAATACTATTACCTTTTCCATTACTATTATTAACTATTATTATTTTTATTACTATTATTATTATTTAAGGCAATAAAAACTGCAATTATAAAATATTTTTTAAACACATGAAGATAATTTTGGTTAACATCATTATCAAGTTAAAATGACAGCAATAAAAAGATGTATAAATACT
>OX393564.1:3205363-3315363 GCA_947652115.1 Blastomussa wellsi | reverse complement strand
GTCAGATATGTATAAAGATTTCACTACAAACTATCCAGGTAGCACTAGCTTTCAAACTCATTCGCGGGTTCAAAATAACAATGTAAGCAGCATCTGTATCTAAATTAATGTTGGAAAAATATGTTTTTGTAATTTTAAACAAGCTAACTAAAATGATTGTAATTGTTGCTGTTGTTGTTGTTTTTATTTTGATGGTTGATGGTCATAAACAAGGGTCTCACCCACAGAATTAAACTGGAAGGTTCCACCTCCTGCATGGTATTAAACAGTACCACATGCAAGTGCTGCTCAGTAGCTTTCATTTGAATGGTCACACTTAAATCAAAAGTCAAGAACCACCTTGTGCAACATTATAAATAGTCCCTCTGGAAAGAACTACTTACTCGTAGCTGTCGTATGAATGGTAACACACTGGGGTTTGATAAACAGACGTAACTGTTAGAATGCCATACAACCAGGTTTGCCTGTGAGAAGTTCGACAATGAAGATGACCTTGTTAAAACTGTAGGAAATGTGTGGGGAACCAAGGTTTAATGGGTTGTTTTTATTTATTTCAAGTGGTGTCCATTGAAGATGCATTTGACCAAGACCACTGGGATGCATGGACGCAGCTTACACAATCAGTTGGTATCCAGATTGTTGGGTAAGGATTCGTCGTGCTAAAATTAGTTAAACTTCAATACATTTAGGTGAAGTCTACAACCCCCCCCTCCCTCCTCCTCCCCCAAGGGGACATGGACTCCCCATTAAACATCCCCCTCCCCAAGGGGACATGGACTCCCCATTAAACACCCCCCTCCCCCAAGGGGACATGGACTCCCCATTAAACATCCCCCTCCCCCAAGGGGACATGGACTCCCCTTTAAACATGGTGGCAATATGTGAATGCAGTTTGAGTGTCTTATTGAGTAATCATCAAAATAAATTCTGTGATCAAGATTTCTTTGTATCCATTGCTGAGTTATTTTGTTCTTGTTTTCACCAGGGATGACTTGACTGTAACAAACCCAAAACGGTGAGTGTAGTGTGATTTGATAAAATGAAACATTCTTGAGTGGAACCTTTGTGCTATAAGATGTCCAGTGATAGCAGCACACATGTACCGGACCATGTTATAAATCCTTGGTTTGCCGCACTACACACATAATTTTCAAACGAAGCAGACAGCACCAGCAGTGTCGAAAGTATAAACTCAGAGTTACTTCGGTTTTGCACATTGTTGTGATTCATGAAAACCAAAAAGAAAAATGCACAGCCTGCTCAACCCAATCAGGATACAGCTTTACTTTGTCAGTTTTGTGATTGGTTCAAAAAAAAACTTGGGCCATTTTCTCATCCAAACCGATCACACACGTTTTCTCGCGCTTCACATCGGCTGCATGAATTTGCTTTAAGTTTTGAGTGGTTATAAACTCTGATGCACTAGATTGTCTGTGTCCTTTTTGATTAGCCAGAGTGGTCGAGTCAAGGACCGTTGAGTTCACTCTGTGGTTTAAATCACGTGACTCAAAATGTCAGCGCCCGCGCACCCACCAAAAGGAAACAGGCCGGCAAAGAAAAGTTAGACTGACGGAAAATAAAACTGCTTAACCAGAAGTCCCCACAAAACCTGCAGCAATCATCCCATACCTTACTTATGGATGTTGTTTCTTTCTTTAACCTTAGCATCGAGATGGCTGTTGATAAAAAAGCCTGTAACTGCCTTTTGCTGAAAGTGAATCAGATTGGCTCTGTCACAGAATCTATCCAAGCGTAAGTAGCTATAGATATAAATTTTTCTTGTCATTATCAGTGTGAGATGGCCTTATAGTCAATTTTTTTCCTGGCTCCTTGGTTTTCTCATTAGGTGTAAACTGGCACAGAGCAATGGCTGGGGTGTGATGGTCAGTCATCGCAGTGGAGAGACAGAAGACACGTTTATTGCCGATTTGGTGGTGGGACTGTGTGCAGGGCAGGTGAGACACGCAAAAATAGAACTCAATATGGGCACACACACACACACACTTACCTCAACGTCGAGTAGCAAAAGTTAATGCTTTCCCGGGTACAGAGCGAAGAGATAGTCCGGCTCCTTCTTCGTGTACCGGACACAGATGACGTAAAACAAAAGAAACAAAAGATGAGAAACAATGCTGGCCAAACTACGAAGAAGCAAGAACAAAGGTAAAACAATGTGATACATTTGCATACGGTACACGGAGTAAGAGCCGAGAATTCAAACCTCTATCCGTAATGTTCAACTCGAGTTTTGTTCCCTTTTCCACGAATTATTTATTTGGAAAAGCTTTAGGTATAGCGGTGCAGCTCTCTGGAACAGACTATTCTGTCACCTTAGGGAGACAAAATGTAAATTAGAGGCATGACATTCTTGGAAAACTGGTTTAGACAGACAGACAGACAGATGCACACTTGCTGCTCAAAGTTTGCAAACGCTTACACACCTCAGCATGGACACATGTAGATATGTAACTAATCTTCCCGTTTTGCTCACCCAAATAACAGATGCAGTGAATTATTCCCATATAAACTAACGGCGTTTCGTTCCATTTTGTCTTTTCTTTCAGATCAAGACAGGAGCTCCTTGCAGGTCAGAACGTCTGGCCAAATACAACCAGCTTCTCAGGTAATTTGATTTTTTTAAATAAATGTTTGCTGTATATTCGTTCGATTATATGGTACTTCGCCGTAACGAAATACTTGATTTTACAAACGCGTCTAGAGTGTCTGAATTTTTTGTGTAGCCAAAAAATGACAGTGCAATTAGCAGCAAAATCAAACTGTGAACTTCTAGTTTCATTTTCAAGTGTATTTTAAAATCTTATGGCGGGAATTACGTGAGAAAAACTGTGAACATGCAAGTTCTGCTTTGAGAGATTATCGTAAAACCCGAAGACTTTTCGATTTTTATCAGCCAGTTAGAAAAAAGCAACGAGGACGTCCGAGCATGCCGAAAACTGTTTCGGCAATTTGTTATTTAGCAACCACTTTACGAAGACTGTGGGTTCAGCCAATCGTCTGGGACCGGAAATAATAGTTGTTCGTCTTTTTGACAGAATCGAGGAGGAGCTGGGAGCTAATGCGAAGTATGCTGGAGGTTCGCTTCTGGCTGGAAAGAAGTAAACCGCTGAAACCGGTTCCTGAGCGTGTCAAACAAGCTAAGCTGGAATGGCTCGTCAAATGGTCGGGAACTGTCCGTCCTTACACCACCTCTAGAATGAATAGTGTTTTAATAAAGGATGCTAAAGCAACTTGTCTATATAAAGAGTGGATGTGTCGTATAAATTCTGGATTTCTCTTTTAACGGGGGATGTCATTTTAAGAAGGCCTATTTCAGGAGAAAAACTAAACTCTTCCGGGAATCTGAATGTTTTGCCATGATTCGGGGTACTCGGGAAATTTTCGTGTAAACATGAAGTGATGAAGTTAAAATTTCGGAAAGTTTGAGAATCTTTCGATTATGTCTCCAGAAAGTTTGTTAGAGTTGTCATCTCCCGTTCTTTTGTATGGTCAACTTAATGACTTAACCTTAGATTACTAGGACGGGGGCAGAGCCGCATTTGCAGGGACAGCTTGTCAGTCTTTGTCAGAGGAAACAGTGAACTTTGCTTTGACATTAGACTTGACTTCATAGAACACATCAAATGCAGTCATAATGTAATCTAGTGTAACATTAAAAGGGGCAAACCGCCTCCAGGCACCAGGGGTGAAACCCAATAACAGTTTGCAAATACGTCTTCGCACGTGTAATCTTGACGTTTTGTGACCTGAACCGTGCTGAAGGTGTCAATAAGATGATTACTATTGGAGGCAGGCTCATCATAGATAAGATAATGGGCTATCCTCGTACCGTTACTGTACAAGAGGTGTAAAGGGATAGTTCTACCTCAAGGGAGAGTTTCAATATTAAAGAGAGTTTCGTCAGCAGCAAGAGCGCGTCCTTCTTGGGTAGGTACTTGGTGTAGTTTTTAATCATTATTCAGCCAGTAAAGTCGACGTGCTAATCAGTGTTTGTTCTGGCTCCGATGACTTAAGTACCTTGTTCACGTAATCAGTATTGCAAAAATCCCGGAAAACTCGAGAAAATGTTTTAACCTTTTTCGCCAGATCGCAGGTTAAAAAGAGAAGTTGTACAGGCTATCATGTGTATTGATGCAGACATTTTTCGGAAATGTCAACGGATTTTCACAAAAAACGTAAAACTTTTTTGAACAGCGAGTTTATTTTCGAATTCTGTCTGACGTATTCTGGACACAGGCACGAGTTCACAGCTAGAAACCGATTGGTTCATAGACAGAATTGAGTGGGCTTGCACATACACTGAACCGTGAAACTGTCCCCTTAACCTATTTGGTATTAACGATGAGCCAAAACCTGACAAACGTAAAAGATGAGGAAAAGGGGGAATTCGAGCGCGGGGAGAGTGCAAGAATTCACCTTGTACTCTCTTCTCCGCTCTTAAACCCAGATAGATAGCCCCCATGCATGCTTACGTCCAACTGGCTAATTTCACCACGAAGCCCCTCTTTCGAAGTGAAAACTTGAAAATTTTAGTAAACTGCATGAAGGTGGCAGAGGATTGAGAATAGTAAACAAGCCCAGTACCATGGATAGCCAGCGTCGCAGACAGCCTTAGCCTCCGGGGAGTATCTGTCACGTCCGGCTGCAACCCCAGTGGGGGTACTCGCCGTATACATGACGGGGGGTCGGGTGGGGAGGGTACGACGTATTTTTTGGGTGGAAAATGTACACGCTCGGTATTTTTTTGAGTCAAGAGATCTGCCACGTATGTTTTTAGGTCCTAGCAAAATACGCGTATTTTTTGGGTTCACATCTCCGAGCGAAATTTTTGTTTGCGATCGGTGGATCAGAAAAATGTTCATCCAAATTATTTTCAGCAACGCTCAAAATCATGCATTACTGAGGAGTCTGTTTGATCGAATAAATCCGTATTGAGGTATTTAATTATTTTTTGGGGTAGGAAATTTTGATGCCAAGTAATTTTTTGCGTCTAAAATTTTGGGCGATGTAGCAGCTTTCCTAACATATAATGTGATTGGTTTGATACCCTAGCCCTAAACAAAAGACTCAGCAATTGAAACAATGACTTTGTCTTGAAAACAATAGAAGCTGCTTACAATAACAAACAAAAGTAGTTTTGCGTTTTTTGGGTTTGCAATGTGAAGCTCCGTTCGATCCCCCCGTCATGTATAATTCGAGTATCCCCCCTCCCAGGGGCTCAACGCAGCCTAAGGATTGGAACAAGGCGGCCTAGGTTACACTCCAAGAAAACCCAAAGCGAGACAACGAGCCACCTCGCCTCGTTCGTTTACCTATTTACCTCGAACCTTGTTTGGTCTAAATAATCGTCTAAATAGACTTTTAATTTATGATTCTTTTGACGTACTATTAATTTTTTGTCCATCGTTCTCCGAGGGACTGGGAACAATAGACTTCGCAGCCCCGCCGCCTGTTTGCCGCGTTGCGCGTTCGCGCAAGTTCGCGCAGTTGCTCGCGCATACATGCGTAAACTGCAACCTCCACAGACGGTCGAAGGAAAGATCGAGAAAGTTCTCGATTTTTGTTCAGCAAACTTTGTGTTAGGCGTTGCAAAAGCGAACATTCGAATAAAGCAATAATGTTTCGAAGTACGTTGACCGATTTCGAGGAGGACCCGTTCTTCAGGTAAGTGAGAATTATGGCAATTGGTAATTTATAATACAATGTCGTCGAGCGAAATTTAACTGAAAAGTAGAATATTAGTTGCTTTTGTTTACATCGAGCGTTACGAATTGGTTTAGCGTTCGTGAATTTACGCAACACTGGTGTTATTAAAAAAAGTTTTGAGGAAGTGGAATAGCGAAACAAGATAACACAATGGTTATATGAATGATATGTGTTTATCTGTTGGCAATGTGAAAATATATCAACCACAACACGTCCGTCCTTTCTCTGTCCATATGCCATTTCAAAATGTTGTCGACCTCCTGAAATTTCCGGCATTTCACACCTTGTGTTTAGTACAGATGTGTTGAAAGTAAAATGTTGCAGTTGTATATTTAATTATTTTTATATAAAAAATAGATATATACTTGTGAGTTGTTATTTATTATTATTATTAATTGCAACATGCAGCAATACATGCTCGTATACAAAAAGGAAAGGTCTTCAATGCTTCAGGCCACTTTAAAACAAGTGCCGGTTTGCAATCAATCCAGAGATTCAAATGACAATACATGTGGTGGCCATGTTGGACGACCAAACAAAAGAGGCTAACCAGAAATTGTTTTGTTTATGTCATCCAACATGGTGTCAATGACATCACTTGCAAACCAAGGATATGAATTGACAAAACAATTGGAGCTCTAATATATACTTGTGATACATAACAGAGAACTGTTTTTAATTTTCTATTTCAACTTCCTTTTCACTATTTTGCTCATATTCTTCTTTCACTTTTGTATTTTGCAATATTTGTTTCTAATGTTGATTACATCCTGTATTGAAAACTCCACTCCCCCCCCTTCCCCACCAGATTTCTAGAGAAGCTTTATCGTAGCCAGCCAACATCTCCAAGTATTTCCAACCCCAACCCTGACAGTAAAACAGGCAAAAACCAAACCACAACACCAGTAACATTGTGCCACCATCTTCGACAAGTGTGTGGGTTCTTTAATGTACTGACCAGCACAGTGAAGATGCAGAAGACAGAGCCTATGGTTTATTGTCCTTATCCTAAAGTACTAGAACATCTAACCATTTGAAGATGCCATTGTAAAGGCAACACATTCTCAATTATTTTAGGACCCTGAGTGTTGGTCTGGTCTGGGGCTTGAACTCGAAAGATGCCAAATGTTTTGATTGTAGTTTGGGGCTATACCAACTGAGCTAACTGGTCTGCATTTAAAAACTCTTATAATTAATGTGTATTTTATTTCTTTCAGGGAGCACCATCAGAGAATGCAATCAATGTTTGGTGGGTTTCATGACCCATTTTCACATTTTGGACGCCCTGCGGCACTCCCTGGTGTTGAAAATGGAAGCCGGGATGGAAGGTTGCATCATGGCAACCACCAATTGGCTCGACCCAATGATATGTTTGGCAGTATGTTTGGCAACATGTTTTCCAACATGAACTCTATGATGGCAAACATGCACAGGAATTTTGTAAGTGTGTGATTTCATTATGATTCACATTTAGTATATATCTACTGCAGTTGAACCCCAGCAACTTCGAATTTCCAAGGGAAATTGAAATTACTTCGAGGTATCAGGGTTTTTAGTTATAGGGGTTTGAACAAAAAGACCACAAACACTTGATTAAAGAGGTTTTATACTTTTACATGTTTTATTGTGAGATTTCTAGCAATGCTGTGAACCGGGGTGGCAGAGAAGGGATGCAACTGCCATGCACATTGAATTTTGAGGGGAAGAAGAAACATATTATTGGTCTCAAGAATGAACTGGGCAAGACTGACAAGTAATGACAACTAACAGATCGATTCCAGATTACTCGCCATTATTTTTCTTCACTGGGAAGAACTGTCAAAACTGTTTGTTTTGATTGAAATCAGTTTTGATTCAAGTTAGTGGGGAATTCGAGTTACCTAGGGTTTGAGTTACCAGGGTTCAACTGTAGTATTGTATTGTTCTCTGATTGGCTACACTTCTCACTATCCTGTTTTAAAATGCGAGTAGTGGTTGTCAACAAAATGGCAGCCTCTTAGGCCTGTATACAACTGTTGTATTGTTGTGCTTTTTATTCATTAGGAGCAGATGGCAAATAACCCCAATACCTACAGTTACTCTTCGTCGAGTGTAATGTCGTATTCAAACGATGGACGAGGGGAACCTCAGTATTTTCAAGCATCTAAGTCAACCAAGAGAGCACCTGGTGGGGTAAGTACAGAAAACATATTTAAAATGAAACATAAAAATTAGAGCCCTTACATACCTGTATTGTTTTCATACATCAAGCTCTTTTCATGTGTGCTGATTCTTTTGACATGAAAGAGGGTGTAAAATTGCTTTTAATGGTGTCAATCTACACATACAAGATCACAAAAAAATTCAAACATTTTCCTGACCAGTTTATATGAGGTTTCTATCCTAGTTAATATTGTTTTCTTTTTTTTTCACGTCCTCAAGGTCAAAGAGACCCAGCATACTGTGCGAGATTCCGAGTCTGGGCTGCATCGTATGTCCATTGGTCATCACCTAGGTAAATACAGAGACTACAGTAATTATAGAAAGATTGAATCCTTGTGTAGTGCTTGATACAGCACCCTGAGCTCTGTCAGTATTCTGTCATGAATTGCCCCATAAAATGTTTGCAGCTCATTACAAAGCTTCTTGTACATGTATCACTCTCCAACAGGGGTGACATTAATTGGGCAGCCGTATATATACTTCAAATCTTACTGAAAATCCTCCTTCTGTTCTACATTATTTTTTGACAAGACATACACATCTAATAACTGTTAACAAGTACTTGCTTGTTGGATAGAGTGGTTTTCAATTTAGTGTTCACAGTAATTAGTGAATTGCTTTGGTTTTGCATTACGATGCTCAATGCTTGGTTTAAAAATCAACCAGAAGTAAAACCATAGCCAATTAGGACTCACGCATGCACTTTTTGTCAGCGACGTGTAATTACTTCGAGTTTTGATTGGTTCACTGGATTGTTTCCGTCCTTTGTGATTGGCCAAAGTAATTTTGGTTTTACGGCACTCGCTCTAATGGTTTAGAGATTTCAACACTTTTAAATGTCGTCAATGTTGTGTAGTTTTAATAGCTACAACACTAGAGACCTGTACAAATGACAGGTTTCATCTGTTCGTCCTGTTATTATATGAAGAAACAAAGTAGTAGTAGTTGTTCACATTTCTAAGAGGAAGGGAAACTAAAACCGATATTATTGAAAAACAATGACAAAAAAAATAAATGAATATAAATAAGGTGACTCTCAGAGTTTCAGGGTTGTCCACAACTTTTGAAGTAGCTGGAAAAAAATTGGTAGTAGCCGGATGGTAATTATCATTTTCATATGTCTCTGCAGTATTGAGATAAAAAAATCACTAAAGTAGCCGGCACAAATGACCCAAGTAGCCAGTTAATTCTGCCGGCTGCCTGCCGTTAATGATAACCCTGAATATTTACTAAATTCTTCTCTTCTCTCTCATCACAGATGATCGCTCTCACGTAATTGAGCGGTCAGTGAACAGACGATCTGGTGAGGAAGAGAGAAAACAGGATTTTATCAACCTTGATGAAAGTGAGTCTCGCTCTTCTGTGTGTTTGTTTCTTTTGTTCTACATATTGTATTAAATGTAATTTTATTCAATGTTACTACTGTTTATTCAATGGACTTCTGTGCCGTTAAAATGTAAATTTAAATATATTATAAAGTTTTTGTTTGCAATGCTGTTCTCAAGTATTTTTTTATTGATAGTGCTGTGGCCTAATGCTTTGCACATAAGTGTATTGGACTTAAAGACAGAGCAGTCCGCACATAAATGCTGACTGGAGTACTTGTGTTATAAATGTTCTTGGGCAGTACATTTTACTCTTGAAATCACAGTGCCTTACTATAGATATCTGTGTAGCATGCCTTACTATAGATATCTGTCTGCAATTATACATGTCAAGTAACAACCAAATGGATTTCACGGCTTGAAAAAGCCCCATCCAGTCATCCAGGACAAGGAGATTTTTCTCCCTGGCAAGTAATATCTTTTATTCTTACTTGCCTGCTGACCAAGGGCCCATGATAGTTGTCTTGCCTTCGCCCCCCCCCCCCTTCAGGGCTCGAAATTGCGACTCACTGGTCGCCAATGCGACCAAAAATTGAGCACTGGCGACTAAATTTTCAGAACTGGTCGCCAGCTGACGACTTGCAATTTGTCCGATAACTAAAGAAAGCCATAACACAACCGTCTTGATCATTCGGATCTGGTAGCTAGTATACAACTCACTGTTCCATCCCCACTAAAACGATGTCTGAATATTACAAGAAAATCGTAAAAACTGCATGTATACTTCTAATCGTCGACATTGCATTTACGGCACGCCATATTGTTTCAGCGGCTTCCTCCAAAACTGGTCAGAGACTGGTACGAGCAATGTGGTAGTGTAGGGGCCTGGGCCAAGGATGGCGTTTTTTGTTGGCAGCAAAAGGCGTCAAGTCGAAAATAAAAAACTGCGTGTTGAAGAAGTAGCAAAGGGAAAATACGAAAGGACCCGTGTTTGTCTCACCATGTAAACGATGGACTTGAAACGTTTAGTGACGAGTCGAAGCTCCCGTAAGCTGCCACCCTCGGGAAGCAGAAAAGGTGTCCTCAAATGGAGCTGGCCGCTTATGGGAATGTGTAAATACAGAGTATGAGCTAGAGTTCAAACAGGGTTTTGTCGAGGTGGCCGTAAGTAGAGCTGTCCACTTACGAGAGTGTCCATTAGGAGATCTTTGACTGTATGAAGAAAACCATCACCTTCAGACCAGAGACTTATTACCAGAGAACAATGGTAGCTCTATACCTAAGTGTTATTTGTGCTGTTTCCAATCATTTTAGTTCTTCAGTTGTGACTTTTCTTGCATGCAAAGGAAGGTTTAAAATAGTGTCCTTGTGTAAGTTATACACAAAATAAAAAGGCGACCAAAATTTACGATCTGGCGACCAAACTTTTCCCGTTAGTCGCCAGCTGGCTACCGAATGAAAAAGTTAATTTCGAGCCCTGCCCCCCCCCCCCCCCCCACTGTTTTTTCCTCGTTCGCCTGCTATCTTTGTTCGCCCTCAACTATTCAAGAGCCTGGAACAGGCTGCCTGCACAGGCCTTCTTTTGGCTTGTCATGCAATCTTCCTCGCCAACATTGTCAAGGAAGATTGCGTGACGACCCAAAAACAACGTCTGTGTAAGAGACAAGCAAAAAATTGGAGAGCTGTTTGTCCAATGGGTAATCAGGAATTTTTTATCACGCCTTGGCCTTGATGCATCTCTTTGATTTTTTTTGGTCAAATATGTCAGCCATCTGTTTTGCTGGGGATTTATTGAGCGCAAAAAGTGATGCCTTGAAGTTTCAAATGTTACCTTGTAAAAATGCATTGATAACAATAATAGCATTGTCTGGCAGTCACAAGATTTTCATTGTTATTGTTTAGGTGATGCACCAGCGTTTGACCAAGAGTGGAAGCAACGGACCAGGGAATCCACCAATACTTTAAGAGACAGGCAAAGAAGTACGCTCAGAGGTCTTGAAGGTATGTCGGAGCGGCTAACGACGAAGGGCTAACGCTCGAAACATCAGCTCTCGAATCTCTCTTAACTTTCAGTCAATGAAACCCAAGTGACATGTTATAATGCTAAATTGTGTTGTACTGTGCAGAATAATTCAAACTTGACAATTCAAAGTCAGACTTGAAAGGTAAATGAACGCCATAGGGAATTCTCATTATACACATTCAAATTATTTCAACAGGGCCCAGAGAAAGACCTAGTTTTCACAGTCGCCATGCAGGAATCGCGCCACCCTCAAAGAATGACAGTGGGACCGTGCGAGATAGGGGCAGGATGACAGCCAATGGCGAGGGACCAGGGACACACAGGGAGTATGAAAACAGGCCCCGTGACCATGGAACAGCACGAGATAAGGACTGGGGATCTGGAGATTTTGATCGAGCTGGAAGGAGCCACAGAGCTAAACAGGAACGCGGGAAGCATGTGCGAGTGAACAGCAGGCCAGTAAACAGACACGAGCCACGTGGAGGGTTGTAGGTTGGCTGTGACAGGAGGCATTTCAGATACTCTTTTGGTGCGTGAAAAATGTTCAAGTTCACTCATTCAAGTGCTGTTCTATAAACTACTGGGCTTTTGATAAAGCTGTAGTGCGCTTTGAAGAGTTTCGATTTGCGCTTTGATTACAAAAATGAAATGATATTAAATTTAAATTATGCCGGATAAAATTTTATATACTAGAAAGCCACTCTGTGTAACTAGTTTTTTAAAGGCCTTTTCTAAGCCCAAGGAAGTTAACTGCATGGATTTGTGAAGTGTGCCTTGTTGCTATGTTTTGTCAGGGAGTTAGTTGTCAACACCCAAATTCTCCTTGTTGGACGCCATGCATTTGTAATTTGAAATGAAAGAAAGTTAAGGTTTGTCAAAGTTTGGCTGGATACTGGCAATGTTGCGCTTTCTAGAATGGACTGTGTACAAGTAACTCAATAAATGTGTGACTTTAAGGAAATCTGTCTCAATTGAACTTTATTGCACGTAACGAGGGAGAAACTTCCAAAACTGTCTTAGACCTTTGGTTTGTGCTTGACGTCTCACTAGAAATGTGGAAACAAACCCAATATACTTCCTTGATCAAGGAAATCATTGTAAAGTTGGTTTAGATTTAGATTTCTGATTTTTAGTACATATTTTGGCGATAGCTCTTCGCTTGACTGAGAAGATAAACGAAAATTGCAAACCTCGTATTTTGTCAGGAATACTTCGGCAAGTGTTGTATTTTAAATAACTCTTCGGTGTTTGTAAGAGTCATGAAACTGCCGCTACTTCTGTTCAATACTTCATAAAGGTCCCTGAATAGTTTACCAGACTCGGAGAAAGGCCAACAAATGAAGGTAACGTCCAGTAAAGGTTAAAAATATAGGTTGTTTACCATTTACCAAAAAAATCCGGAAATTCCGGATGGAATGTAAATGGAAAAACTAATTTTGTCTCCCCGAATGGAAATTTTCTCGGGAAAACGGGATTTCTTGAAAGGTAGTCCAAAATTCCCAAACGAAATTTCCGAACGGAAAATTTGCTTCCCATTTGTCATTCGCCACAAGTTGCAGGCCCTACGCCAATATGTCAAACTCGCCCTTGGCTTTCTCGGTAAGTTGGGTCTGTTTTGTAAATGGAACACGCCATTCCCAAACGGAAATTTCCATTGGGGACTTTTGCTTTCGATTTACACAAACCGTCGACCAACCGGTTTCCCCGTGTAAATGGTAAACAACCAGTGTCACCGCATCATTGGATCTGAAAATCGACGGGGAAACAGGTCTGAATTCCTCGAAAATTTTAATGTCACTCGGAAGTTCTGAAATGAAAATTGACATCTAGGTGAGACAAGACCAATATGCTAACTGCGCGTAGCTCCTCTCGGGGAAGGGGGCGGGGATTGTTAGAAGTTACAGTAAATTCTTAGTGTCTTTCTGTTTACTGACATACCCACGCCTTCAATTACCTGCAACAGTATAGCGAATATGAACTTTTGCCAACAATTTAAAACGAATCCTGGGGTATTTTCAGCGATTTTATTCAAGCTAGGTTAGTTATAACAGCTCTCCATAAAGTGTCTGCTAAGTTTATGAATAATACAGTGCTAACAAGGCATTTGCGGTGCCAATTATATTCCCTATAGTTTCGCGCACGTCTTCAACAAATTTTCCATTGTACGTGTTCTCGTCTTCGAACACCGCTCGAATCTCCTTTCTTAGATCTTTCAGACACTTCTGCACGTGCGCAATGCGAGGCACACTGGCTTTGCTAAGCCGCTGTACCGTTTGATTTAGTTCGCTGTTGTTGCTGTTCAAACTAGGTGTGAAGTCGTTGCATCCTTCCTTCACTGATCGCAAAACCGGCACACCACTATGCCCTCGCTCTGACTCGTGTAAGATCTTGATCCATTCATCCATTGTCGCTATCAGAAACAGCAGATCATCACGCTGCTTTTTCATTGGTCCTTGCATCTTCTCCAGTCTCCCCACGGTCTTTTGTAGACGTTGTTTGTTGGTGAAGATCATTTTCATCGACAAGGCGTGGCTCGTTTCCAGTCCGTCCCCGGTAGTGCCGGGCTGTCGCGAGTTTAGAGAGCTGCTGGATAATTCCACGGCGACTGTTCCACTCATTTTGAGTAAATTCGGAAACTCTATTCGGAAAAGACAGAATAAGAACTGTTTTTAAATTTTTCTGTTGTTTAGAAACACCATATGAAGGATTAGTTGAAGTTTCATACAGAAGTGAATATAAAAATGGTTTATCTTGTAAAAAACCTGTAAGAAAGATATTAAATTTGCGGCAGTTTCTTCGACGAACAGTAATTTAGCTTTAAATTTAAGTAAAAAAATTATTACATGGGAGTTGGCATTTTCAAAAAACGTATACTGCTTGAAACATTCATTTTCCTAACAGAAGTGTAGTTGAAATAAATACCTCCGATTTGTCCTTCGAGCTTCACGATTTGCTAATGCTTCTGTCGTCAGACGTATCGTTTAGGACGATCCCTAGCAATTTTTGGGATAGAATATGCTTTGTAAAATTCAGCAATAGGCAAGTAGAATCGACCACAAACAAAAGAGCTTGATCAAGCCTTCATTTTCAGACGAACCTTTCCACTCCCTGAATTTTGAATTGGTTTCCGTCAAAGCAACCAATAAAATTTTAGATTATTTGAAGAAAAGCCATGAGCAGCTGGAGGAAAAAGCCATTAAAATGCCAGACTTTGATATGCAAATTATTCGAAAAGACTTTGAAATGGGTTCATGTACTCACTATCAGGGACTGAAAAAACTGCGTTAAAGAGGATTATGTCTGGGAGAACTGTTTGTTCGTATTCCGTGGTATTTAGGAAACGAGAAGCGTATTTAACTTCGCACTCGGTAAGCATGGAAAAGGACTCTTGTCTTACGTCTAGATAAGATAGCAAAAATATTTTGGGTTGGTATGAATCTTTTTGGCTCGACAGGAAATAAATATTTCATTAAGGATTTTAATAACCCCTGTAAAGAAGCTATTCCATGCAAGCAGTGAAAATAATCCAATTTAATTATGAAAGCAGTAACAGTGTAGCTTCGTCCTAAGCGAGTAACGCATCAATTAAGTTCAAGAAAAAAATCCTGGCAATCTTCGGTGAAGAGCCCAGTTCAGTGATTTCAGACAAAAGCCCACGCGTGGAAGTGAAATAAGGCATTTATTTCTTGCACCTGCGCCCGCGAACCAATCAAATATACTCGCGTATTCACCTGATGGTAATTTGGCGCCAGAACCTCATAGCCATTAGTATTTATTTAGCATACTGTCGCCCCGGGGGCTTAGCGATGTCTGGCAGCGCCCAAACTATACCGAAACATAACAAGAAACGGCAAAATCGCTGTGTTTTGTTGACCGGTTTTTGAGAGAAAAGAACATTTTACACCAGAACGGTAAGTTCCTCAGTAAATATACTGTCCGAAAATATTTTCCTGGCTACTTTAAATGATGGGTTAAGTGCTCTGTACACCAATTTGTAGCTTATAATTCGAGAATAGGAATTCACGGCGGTTTTTGATCCAACCATTGCTCTATTGATCTCTTTGCCTCCCGCACCGTGAAGAAAACCGATGTAACACTGCATCAAAAATGAAGTTAATCGAAGATATTGTTTATTCCATGTTTTATCACTAAAAAATTTCAAAGGCAACTATATTATACCAGAATCCAGTTTTTTTCGATATATGAATTCGGACTGATCTTGATCGAATGTCAGAATATTATTTCACTTGACTTTATTAGTCGGATCGCAAATGTCGAAATATGCAAATCGCCAAGGTTTTTCGTAGCTGAAGAATGTAAAAACATTTTCCCATCATTCTGGACAATTTCAATTCTGTTTTCCTTTTTATTGGAAAAATTTACCGATAGTTTATAACATTGTATCCTATAGTGGAATCCTCCTATTTCAACTTCAATGACTTTTTTCTTTTCATCGGCGTAAAAATATTCAGTGCTCAGTTGTGGAAGTGAAATTGACGACAAACAAACTGAAACAGCAGCAATAATTTTGACAAAAAGGCGTAAAACACGAAGAATTTGCAAGTTTACTGTTCCTATTTATTTTTATACAATCTTTTAAGGGAGGAAACTGCTTATTCAAACTGTGGTTTTTCCGCATCAGGTCTGTATGAATTTTTAAACAATCGAAAGAGGACGAACATTTCGTGAGTTAATACGGTGAAATGTGATAAGTTACTTGCCCTGCCTCGCCATTTTCAGTTTTAAGTTTATTTATTTATTTTTCCAACATCTTCGAATAATCCGGCATGAATTGCTATTGTTTTGCAGTTAAAATGGAGACGCCAATTTATGTGAATGGAACCCATTCTACAAGCGGAAAGAGTGTTTCTCTGAAACGGGTCTTAAATCATAAGCAAGACCTGCAAAAGGAAATAGCTGATCTCGAAAAACTACAGAACACGTTACTTCAACAACGTCAAGATCTCGAATTCCTGAACGAGAACATTAAAAGCTGGGCGCAGAGTTTTGACAAAATTGAACGTAATAGTCAAGGAGTTCCCTTCGTAAGAAATGTGAAAGAAATTTGTGCATTGATAGAGAATCATTTGAATGATATTCATGGTGATTTTTACTTCAGAATGCAAAATCTTGTCACCGCGGATGTGCCTTGCTTTCAGCAAGTCTATGAAGCTTTGGAGCTGTTGAAAAAGCAAGTTTCGAAAATTATACGCGATGATGCTGCATACAAAGCTTCATTTATTGAAGAAATTCGACAGCTTCTTGGCCGACTCACTGGAATCACCGACACGATGATGGAAATTTATTTTGAACAATAATCTTCATGCAAAATATTAAAGATAGCTGCCAAAATACGACAGAGAAAACGTATCAAGAAATTATTTGAAAACTTTTCCAGGTCCTTTCACAAAACTTTATTTTTGTATTTAATTTTCGTTTTATTTTAGACTATAAGTATTAGAAAATTTAAATTGTATTTTCATGGTACAAGAAAATTGCACTTCTTGTTGAAATAAAGAATTATTGTCAATTAATCCAAATAGAAAATAAGAAACCTCGTTGCGGTGTATTTCGACAAAAAAGTTTGAATACCGGTAACGTATTTCGAAGAAAGAACGCGCTTCACCTTCATATAATGATTGTAATGTATGAGTAAATAAAAATGGTATGTTTGTCCTTAGAAAAAAAAAAGAAAATTAAAAATACGTAATATGCATCGTGTATGTTTCTTGTTTTGCTTAGTTGTATTTTTATTTTACATGCATGTTACATGTGGCGAAACATGTAAAATATATATTGTGTTGCTAACAAGGTGCAACTTTTTAGCATCAACAGAACTCATATCATGCGAGAATTATCGACAAAAACCTCTCCAGCGAAGATTTCTGAGATCCTTTTTTAACGTTTTGCTTCTTCGCAAATATCAAGGCTCGTTTTGGGATCTTAATTAGAGAGGGCGATATAAAAGTAATCTTTGTTTCACTAAAACCGCAGTACAGAGTCGGTATCATGACAATAATTACCCCTGGCGGTGCAAGCATTCATCTAAACAAGTTCAGTTGAGTTGTCCGCTCAGAGGAATCAATAAACATCAGTTAAAAACAAGTGGAGAAAGTTTTAAGTGTTGTATACATGGTACACAGTTCATGCTGTGTTTGTAACCAACCCATATACATGAATATGAAGCTGAAAGATTTGCTTGTTGGTGTTTCGAAAGGGCGACAATAAAAACTACCAAATGAACCTCATAACAACTAGTTACAGTGCGACGATAAATGTTTATCATTGTATTGCACAGCAATATATGCGGCGAAGTGGAACAAACAAATTTTTTGTGATAAGGAGACAAAGAAAATTTGACCGATTTTGTTTGATATCGGTTTATCGGTGAGTGTAATCTGTTTACGTAAACTCGTACTTGTTTGTGAAAAATGTATGTACGCAGTGTTTATATTGTTGTGAAGCTGAAAGTAAATTTAAAATAAGTATAATAATTTTACTGATTATACACGAGGATTTTAAATATTTCCAAAACAGCCCTTTAGAACTTAATGACACAACCACCTGATTTAAACTCAACAAAATACGCCTCATAGAAAAAAAAACATTCCAAATATGTTGTGCTTTTTTCTGATCTCGATATTTCGTTCGATTCGCTGTATACAAAAGGTAATTATTTATTTCTATGGATTCTATCAATGCACCTTTTGCGTACTATGTCCATGAATCTACACTAAAAAATTTTACGAAAAAAATTGAAACATGAATAATTAAAAGACGGCTTAGTGATTCAAAGCATTGAATATTATATATCTATCTTGTAATACACTCTTACTTTTATATAAGAATATTGTTTTTCCGACCCAGGCTGAATATTCCCATTTTTATGCCGATTTTAGGCTGAAAATATTCTTATTAATATCCTTAGATTAAGAATTTATCGTGATATACATTTTACAGTTTAGTTCATGTCTGTTGCGCTGCATACCTTACATATGTATTTATTGAACATTGGCTATAGTGTAGGTTTTTATCGTTTCATTGGCTAGTTTTGCCGTTTACAGAAGAAAAGAAACTTTTACTGTATTTGCACATTTTCAACACAAAATTATATTCTTAAAATATTCTTGAAATTGTCCAAATTTCAGCCTCAATATTCATATAAAATATATTCTTATAACAAAGAAAGAGTGTATCTATATATGGTATGATTTACTATCGGATCCAACTCGCAAATAATAATACTATTAAATTATTTTTTTTTCTTTTTCGCGCACAAAATCTCTTGTCAAACAACGTTTGATTGCAATTTGCATAAGGAAGGGTGGAATAAGCGAACTCCAAGTCAAACTACACCTGCGTTCGTTTCATCCAATCAGAATAGAGATTACACTGTTTTCAACCAATCAAATGAAAGCATTATTTCACATGCAACCATGCGCAGTTGCTAAAAATGGGTGTATCTCTAGAAGCTCTCTACTCTTGAAATATATCGATATTTTTATGATTTTCTGAAGTATTATTTTCTATCGCTGTGAAATAACTCATTTTGCAAAGATTTCAAGGAGGATTCGAGTTTATCTTCACTGGCGAGGTAAGAAAGCAGTTATTCATTCTTTTCATGATCATGATTTAAAAGAATCGCAACTCTTTTAATTTAAGATTTACAGCACCAAATAAGAAGACCAGACGCCTTTAATGTAAACAAGATCCTTTAACCTTCTTTTAAAATTTAAGTATTTTTCTTCGCTCGGTTTTCTTCGCAAGACTTTTCACTAGTGTTTTCGGTACACCTTTACTGGAATAAAACTTTGAATTCGCGTTTGGTATTTTCTATAAATGTGATTTTAAGAACGTATCTGTGCAAATAATTAAGTCACCAGGTTGATTTCAAACGACCCGACCAAATGTATATTAAATAACTGACTGTGCATATAATACTGCTTACATGATGATGAAGAACGAACGCAATAGAGAAATAAATAAATAAAAATATGAATATATGCTTCGCTCTGCGCGCCATTTTAGTCTTTTTCGTCCATGCACCGTTTGCGAAAACTTTCGACAATTTCTAACAGCCCCAGCCTTCGCTTTCCGCTTACTTCGTGATGTCGGTGATGACACATGGCCTGTTCCCAGGCCCTCATACTGCATGAATCTCGCGCTCGCCAGAGAGAGGGAGAGAACGCACAGGTCGACTACAAATGGCGCCTATATTTCAATAATAATACTTACACAGTCAACTCCCGTTATAGCGGACACCCTCGGGACCGCGATTTGGTGTCCGCAATAGCGAGAGTCCGTAATACGTAGCCTGCGTGCAGCCGTCTCCTATTTCCTAAAGCGGAGACGGCTGCACGCAGGCTATAATAGCGGGGTACGAGAAAATTTTCGGAGGAAATATTTGGACAGACTGGTCGAACTTATTCATGGCAGCGAGACTGCAAAGAGGGCCTTAATAGAAAAGATGAAGGAATTTTGATTGATGGGCAGAAGGAGTCGAAATCGCTCAAAAAAGACAAAGACAATCTCAAAAAGCAGAAAAATAGACTTGATATGTGTGCAAATATTTCAAGATGCTGCTCGGTGTCCGCTATAACGAGAGAAAAAAAAAACAATAAAATTGTGACGCTGGGACCGAATGAAGTGTACGGAATAGCGAGAGTCCGTGAGATAGCGGGAGTTTATTTCAGTCAAACGTCTGTAAATTTCGTTGGGGATTTAGCTTCTGTCTGTAATAGCGAGGTGTCCGCAAGGCGGGAGTTGACTGTGCATCCTAAGCCTCACATTCATGTGAAAAATCCTTTGCCTTTAAGCGCCATTTATGCAAAGAGGGGCCGTAATCTGCAAAGGGTCTATGGACTATGATCCAGGAACTGGTCGCGTGTAACGCGAAGCAAAAACAGAGGGAAATCTTGACCATTGGCTTCGATGGATAACTCCCTGTGATGTTACGTAATCTCAGAAATATATGAAATGTTCGAGATTAATATTTATAGGCCATAGAGTGAACGGCTTAGCGCGATCATCGTGCTACAAATGTAAAGGAACAAATGTAAAGGTAACATATACATCTAGACACCCTAATAAGAAATTAAGATCATTCCATTTTCTTCAGTGACATGGCCGCGGTAGCACATGACGGCGTCCGAGAGCTAACGACACGCACCGAGAAATTATCGATTACTGCCATTAACAAGGGCACGAAGCAGTTCAAGGCTCAAATTAAAGAACTGGATGAACAATATGAGACGATGCAACAACAGCTGGAAGACTTACAGTTTATCCTGGATGTTATCCTGAAATGGGACGACGACTTCAAGAAAGTGGTGCGATTCAGCCAAGGCGTGCCTCACATGAGGTGCACAAAAGAGATTTGCGCCAACATCAAAACGGCTATGATACCTAGCAGTGAATTTGACCGTACAGTGCAGATTCTTGTGAGGGAAGGCTTGCCGTGCTTTTCGAGGGTGACGGGGCTTTTTGACAAGCTGAAATCTCGTCTTGATGAGAAAGCTCCAAACGCCAAGTTCTCCGAGGAGATTCGTCAGCTGCTCGGAGAGTTAATCGGTACTTTGTGTACAATAATGAATTTCTTTTACGACCAGGAAGTGTGAACGGTTTTAAAAATTATAGAGGGAATTAGTTTTTCTTGTATCTCATGAAATGTAGTTTCTAACAACATCAAATGACGGAGTAAAGTCATTTCTTTGATAATTTTTGCCTTATTTCTTAAATATCGACCCAACTGGGAAACAGGCTGCTAGCAATCTCTGTTCATTTCCAACCTGACTGACCTTGAAGTGGCAAAAAGCGCACAAGTAAAGCTGACGTTTCCGTGCGGTTTCTTATCTCTCAAGCCAATGGAACACGGTTCAACATCTTTCAACTTTTGTTGATCAACAAATATACACTGATCACGTTGAACCATGTATCATTGTCTTCAAAGCATTATGCAATAGTTTGTGTTTGAATTTCGACTTTTATTGCAGCGTTTGATTCGTGTTCTAAGTTACAATTTGGCAGAGTTCTTGTCAATTAAGCAAAAAGGTAAAAATGAGATTGTCAGGACAGCTGGAGGAAAGATTGCGTGACGAGAAGCCGGTGATTATGCCCAAAAATATTTTGGAATAACTGAGTCACGTAAGTTAGTTTGTAGGACATCTCTAGCTGTGTTCTCTATTTAATATAATGATGTATTGAATGCAAATTCTTTCGAAAGACAGAATTTGGAGATCTGAGTGGCACATACCCAACCAAAATCTATCTGAGACCCCTCCCTCCCACACCCCCTGCGGGTGTGCGCTTGGCTTGGTGTTCGATGAGCCCCACCCCCACGTTTTAAAATGCTCCGCCGCCTAATTAGCTTGTTCTTGCAAGTTTTATTGCCTGTAGGTATAGCTTTCCCAGATTTCTCAATTGACGATTGCTATGCTTTCTTGGGAGGTTGCTATTATATATTGCTTTTTCTTAGTCATGAATTTAAATTAAATATAAAATTAAAATACATTTTACAGAATAATATAGGCAGTGTTATGTCTGGGAATTAAAATAATTATACTCAGTGTAATCCGATATAACAATAAGAAGAATAAACAGTATCTATGCACTTTCCGCCTGTCAGTTGGCTCCTAAGAACAACAGTCCGCAAAGAGCTAGTCGCTAAATTAAAGTGCTCCTTTTAATTTGGGTGCAGACTTGCGTGACGAACGGTCTAAACTCCTAACCTGCCAACCGTGGAGTCAATAACAACGAAGGCTCACAATTATGGCGTTGAATTATCACTTGTTGTTTAAAATCGTTCTTGTTGGTGATCCTGAAGTCGGAAAGTCCGCGACATTGCATCAGTCAGCCAGCGACTCGTCATGTCCTTCGACTGTTGGAGTAAATTTCCTCAAAAGAAAATTGGAAATGGGTAAGGTTTGCGTCATTTGTCCTAAAATGCAGTATTCAAAATTCGCTTCGGCCCGTTCCAAAACATCAGTCGTAAAAGTTGCAGAACTGCAAGTTCTGCAGTATTATCTAAAAGTGCGGGAAAAACTTCAGCTGCTTATAGTTCTGTCGGATGATAAGCGTTTCATGATGCAGATATTTTGAACGGAGTTGGTAACGATAATTTGTTACCTGTCTCGCTCAAGCGGAATCCATTAAAAATCTTGTCGGAAAGCTGTCATCTTTCTCCACGACAGGGGCTCCGTTTAGCTCCTATTTGACACCTCAAACGTTCCCTAACACAGTGTACCGTCCAAGTATCTGTCTTGTGGCTCAGTTTATCCTTGATTTAATTTCTATTTTCCTTTGGCTTGGGGAAATGTCTGATATTAAATGAGTTTGAAACAAAGAAAAGTAAGATAAAGATTTGAGCCAAGCATAAAATTGAACGTATCTGTGTAAAATACGCGCATTGATGTTTCAAAATGGAAGAGAGATATTGACACATTAACCGTTTGATGTTCGGTGCAGTTCCATAAACAGAGACTTTTCATTTGAAAGCCAATATTTTGCCTGATGATGCGGAAGTTAATTAAATATACTTCATCGACAAGCTGTCTTTTTAGCTATGCCATTTATTTCCATTTATTAAAGTTGTGCCTTATGTTTCCATTTAAAACTTCAGATGGAAAACGAATAAAATTGCAGATATGGAATATTGCAGGCCAAGAAAGGTAAGGAGCGTTCAGGGTTATTTTTACGTCACTCGGCTGAACGGAGGATATTAAAACAGCTGCCGGGACGTGAGTACGCGATTTACTGGTCACGCATTCTCTTGGTTATGTTTTGGAACGAGAATATGTTACTCTTCCTACAAAAAGGCAAATTTTTCGGTTAATTTTCCCGCCAAAATGCTCAATCTCCCAGACAGAACACCAGTAATAATGCTCATTTAAATTTATTTTACATTTTTATTAAATATTATGCAGTTTGAACTTTTGATGGATGTAACACAACAGTTTAGTTGACAAAAACCAGGAACAATCGTTTGAAGCTTGAACCTTAAACCAATTTCCTGTAGTTCTGGGTCTTCATTGCTAAAATGTTGCCTTATTTTAAATTTTCAGATACATAATAGTGTCAAAAACTGCTAGAATATATAGATCTATATAATGCACAAAACCCTGCCTAGGTTGCCTGGGGACATTAATCTAATACCCTGTGTCTACGGATACGAGACTAAAGGGTGTGATCCATTGTTCCAAAATTCCGCTTTGAATTTCTGAAATGTTACTGTGCCGAGACGAACGGTATTTCCACTTGCTTGTTGCTCAACGATTTCACAAGATAACAGACAATATCCCATAGAAGAACTAGGACACAGTTAAAACCCGCGAGCTGCTTGACAAAGGAGAGTATTAAAACGTGGCTTTATTTATGATTATTTTGAGCTCGCTCGTTCGAGTACTGGCATGGAGAAAACAAACTTCCAACCTCGTTCCCAGGGTCCTCTCCTTCCCATCCCCTGGAGCGTGAGAGAGACCCTGGCAACGAGGTTGACGAACTTCTCTAACAAACTGGACGAATACCCGTACAAAACATATCAGCGCATACATCGAAACATGTCAAGGCAATAATTGTCTTTAATTCTTAGTCGCAGGAGACGAAGAAGCATATATTTAATACGCTGGTAAAGGCATGCCATCGTTATCTTTTGCTACATTCAAGTCTTGACTAGGGCTGTATCCAGGCTCCATCCGGCAGCTAGAGAAACGAAACTGAGTGGAAATGTCAAATGGAACAAAAAATTTACGGAATTTCCAAATTTTCGAAAAAGGACGACCTCGAGAGGTTGACCAAAATTTTTGAAACAAACTTTCCGGAAATTGTCGTTCCATTCAATTCTCTACCTACATTTCCAGGACGGTTGGTCCAATGGATCGCCCTCTATGACAAAGAGCTACAAAACATTCTTGTCCCAGAGCCGCTTGTCCCTCTTAGCACAAAAGTGACTCTGGTAACGTCTGCGTACGCTGAGCATAGTGGCCCATCAGGCCGGAGCCGTTATCCCGGTTTCCTTTCCTTATTTCTACTCTACTATTGTTATTACAGAAGATTTTTAACCGAATTTAAATAAAGACAACGAAAAGAGCAACTACTACTACTACTACCCCCTGGACGCGATGTTAGTCCATCGCAGCGTTACCCCCAGAATTAAATTCGCCGGTACCCACTTGTACACCTGGGTGGAAAGAGGCACTGTGAGAGTAAAGTGTCTTGCCCAAGAACACAACGCAGTGTTCCCGGCCAAGGCTGGAACTCGGACCGTCCAATCCGGAGTCCAGCGCACTAACCATTAGGCCACTGCGCCTCCACAAAGTGGCTCTGGAGACACGTGATTTGATTGGATGTAATGTAACAAAGGAGCTCAGTCAAATCAATCGTTTCAAACTAACTGATAACAAGCGGTTGTTAGTCAATCAAATCCTGTCTCCCCAGAGCCACTTATTCCTCGTGTACAGGCCCAGCCGGCTAAGAGGGACAAGCGGCTCTGGGGACGAGAATGTTTCAGATCAGAATACGGAATGCGAGTGTTACTTTCCTGCGTTCCTAGAGGTCTCAATTCTTCCCTGACAATATTCCACAAAATTGAGCAGGATAATTGCTTTACAGTATTATTCAACGAAAAATATTTTACAGCTAAAGATACTGTGCTTATGTAGCGCTTAGCAAGACTTCGAATGAATCTTGGAAAGCTACCTATATTTAACAATTATTCTGCCGGCGAAATCGCGCATTCCCAGGGTCTCTCTCTCACGCTCCAGGGGACGGGAAGGAGAGGACCCTGGGAACGAGGTTGAAGGCAACTATAGTTCTCCTCCACTCGTCGCGGTCTCGGGCACGCAGCTCTATTTCGTTCTATTTCAGTCCTGTCTTCCAGTTATTGCTCAGCTGATCTCCTCCAGTTATTTTTTGGCCTTCCTCGCTTTCTCTTCCCTCGCGTGTTCCAGACCTGGTGACACTGGCCAATTGGCACTGTGCAGTTGCTTTCTCAGAGTGTGGCCGATCCATTTCAATTTCTTTCTCCTAATTTGAGTCACCCTCCTGTTTTCCTGTGTTTTCCTCCGGACCAAATATGGGCAACGTGACAATTCGTTGAATAAACTACCGGCATTGCACCGTCGTCTGTCCCTAGCCCTGTATCCTAGTCGTAGAATGGTAAGATGTTGTTATGTTTCAGTTGCCAGGAATTAACAACCAGTTACTATCATGGCGCGCAAGGGTTTATTCTTGCCTATGACGTTACCGACAGAACATCGTACAACAACATTCCGGAATGGTTGAGCATTATCGAAACTCACGCCAGCGAAGAGGACTTTCAAAAGATACTGGTTGCAAACAAATGCCGATGTAACGAAAGAAACCGCGTGATAGCAAAGAAGGAAGGTGAGGATTTTGCTCGGGAATGCGGCATGCGATATGCAGAGCTCGATGATGTGCAAAGTTCGGAGATTGACCGAGTACTCAGGCTGCTGATTCAAGACATCTTGAGCAGCTCTGGTTCCAAAGCAAGGAAGGACGAAACGGAAGCTGGCGATTTCGCCACGGAGGAGGTTGGCATGAATATTGAAGGAGAAAAGGAATTGCTTTTAGCGTGAGATCTCATATATTGACCACACTTCTAGCTTGCAACTAGAGGTATACGTAATTTTTAAATGGAATGTAGCATTTTTATAAAGCAATTTTAAGACCCTATTTCCAGAGAGATTCGTAATAGTAGTGGCTCTGGGCAACATTCAACCAGCTCCACCAGATGCCGTGAAATTTTAGAAAACAATCACTGGGCTAATATTTAGTCAGGTGGGCTAGTTTTCGGGGTGGGCTTAATAGCTATACGGGCGGGACTGGTACTTGTTTCTCTGACTGAATAGGGGGTTTCAGAAAATAGCACAAAGCTCTAAAGTAACGCGACGTTTTTTCAGTGCGCAGAAATGGTAAAGGAGGAGTTATACAGTCAAATGAAGACGACAATGTATCATTTCCCGCGGGATCGCTCGCTCGCTCGCTCTTCGATTGCTCCTGCTTGCAGACCAATGTAATTCGACTACACTTGAGCTAAAATATTTAGTAAAAAATTCAGCCTAAAACAATAGATATCACTGCGAGGCTCTCGAGAATAAACGCCACAAACTCTCTAGTTTATTCCCCAGAGCCTCGAGCTCTATTGTTGTACGCTGGGTTTTAATATATCGAAATTGGCCTATTTGAGAAACGTAATATTCCCTGCCAATCGCATATTTTACATGATCGTGTATCAAACCTTGCCTTAACCTGCGTAAAGCCGTCTGCTATTTCCGCTTTAGGAAATATAGCCTGCGTAGCTGGCGGTTTGTTTTGGTAGCGCGCTCGATCAAAAACCGCGAGGGTCCTGAGGGAGAGCGTCGGGTATGGTGTGTGTCAAATTTCAGGAAGATTTTTGAGTAACGTATGCCAGATATTAAGGACTGGCTCAATTAATAGGAAAGTAAATAGTACTGGTCATAATTGAGAATATGTTATGCGTTTATTATATCAAGAACAATAGTTTGTACCTGGAACAGTTCAGATCACCAGCACTATTTGTATAAAAAGTAAAACATCTGTGAATTTAAAGAAAATAAATGAATACATCAGAAAACTTGCACCGCCATTTTTGCCCCCCCCCCCCCCCCCATCATCATCATCACCATCATCATCATCTTTATTTAAACACGGTAAAATACATCAGGCAATAATAATTTAATTTATAATATAGATAGGATTCTGCGCGCGCTCTGGTTGGTCAAAAACCCATGTTTTATCAGACTATAAAACATAGAAAAAGCGTGTTTTATTGTTTTGCGCCAGCTTTGCTCGAGTTTCTTCAGTTTATTGATCGTGCTTGTTTTGTTCTTTTTACTTGCGGCGTATAAAATCTATATCATAAAGTAAATAAAGAAGCCTACGCCATGTATTATACTGTCATAAACACTCTGGACATTTAAGAACACTCGAGAAATGTAGAAAACACGAGCCGCAGGCGAGTGTTTTCTACATTTCCCTCGTGTTCTCAAATGCCCGTCGTGTTTTATGACAGTATAATACATGGCTTAGGCTTCTTTGTTTGTTAAATAAAAAGCTACAACTTATTACGAAAAACTACGTATACAGATTAATCTCCTTTATAGTTATGTACCGCGGGATAGGGTATGGTTAAATAGGGTATCATTATTGCCCCTTTTGGCATTGTGCCTGGTGTGATCCTAAGATTGGGTATCGAAATTGCATCATCTAAAATTGCAGTACGTAAACGGCAAGTGAAACGAAAAAACCCGTCTATTTAAACTGAACAATCCGTTAAGAGTGTTATTGTTACAGGAACGAAATAAGGTTGACCCGTTCTTACCTTCATAGTTTTGTTTTTTCGTTGAATAGACACTGCGCCAAATGAAAAATATTCTAGAGTATTATAGCCTGAAATATGTCAGTGTGATACCATAGAATCCTAGAGCATTCTAGAGTATTCAAGGCGTACGCTATACGTGAAGTACACCTGGAGTATTCAAGAGTATTCGATTTGAATACGTGAAGTGACCCTGGTGTATTCACAAGTATTCAATATTGAATACGTGATGCACACCCGGAGTGTTCAATTTGAATACGGAAAAACAGGCCGGATTCTAATAGGATATCCCAGGTGTATTTCGAATCAGGCGTACTAGAATACGTCGGAAAATTTCAGTATACGAGGCGTGTGCCAAGTCGTATTCGAGCGAATTCTGGCCCGAATATTTGGCTTTTCGTGCAGTGAGAGTGTCATTTTCGAGTTTGGGCCTTAAATAGAGTATTGCTACCCAGGAAATTTTGAGAGGTTTAGAGAAGGTATAAAAGCAACAAAATTACCCACAGACAGTTGACCCCCACCCAAGAGCAATCAGCTTGGTAGGGGGACTGTTTGGGTGTGCATATTCTAATTTTAAACTTCAAATTATAATTTTTAAACTCCATTAAATCTTCACTATTTCATATTTCTCCAAATTTTCCTACTCCTTTAAGAAAAACTCACTCCTCCCAAATATACCCAAAAATCATCCAAAAATTGACAAAACACCGCAAAACATTGATTGGTGAGATGGGTGAAGGGTTTTGGCATTGCTTTTGATGGGAACGAGATATTTGCATTAAACCCATTTTAAATGACGGAAAAAGGGCTTTCAGGTAGAATCCCGCCAGGGTCTGAAATTTAGGTTAGTACTCGCCCCCCTGCATTTTGCGTGATTTTGGACTTGAAGGAGAGCCTGGTTCAGTGGTTGATAAAAAATGTAGGCCGGCTAAACAGCTCAAAGTGTTCTGGAATAGTCTATGTGCCCTATGTGGCGCTGTTAGTAAGCCCGGCTGATATGTTAATTTTGATGAAGTGAGATATCGTGAGTACTTGAGTCCAACTAAATTTTTGGCATTTTGCTCTCATTTTCAGTCATACCATAAAACTGTTATGGCATAATTGGCCGAAGTTTTAACATGTGAATGGATATATTTACAGTGCGGACACTCAAACCATGAACACTTGACATTTATTTTACATTTTTTGTTATGATTATCCGATGAGAGCTCTTGACATAGACCAAAGGATTAGTGTTTTCAGCACGTAAAAAGGCTAATTCTTCTGTTTATATGAATGGCTAACATTGGATAATGGAAAAATGTAAAAATAAAAGTCAATTGTTCACGGTTCGAGTGTCCTATTTGTTGATCTTTGAGGTAAATTATGGACAGTCCATAATTAGCTACCTCGCTAAAATGACAGTCCCGTGAGACTGTTGCCTTCATGTCACGCGATAAACACGAGGAAAGGTTCCAGAAAATGAAACATTATCCGCGGTGCAGGATGATGCTGTATAATCATCAGTTATGGAGAATCCTGAGTTCGACTTCTTGTTCAAGTTGCTGCTTGTTGGCGACAGTGGCGTTGGCAAGACATGCATAATATTTCGATTTGTCGAAAATAAGTTCAATCCATCCTTTATTACAACCATTGGGATAGATTTTAAAATCAGGACAGTGGAAATTGGTAGGTAGTGTATTTTAACGGGGACTCGATCGGCTTCTGGAGTCAACGTGAATGAATTCATGCGTAGAACATACTCATTTCAGACAGTATCACACTTTAATACGGTTTGCTAAAATTTCAATTTTTCTCCCGGTTCTCTTAATGAAATTCGCAGTCATTTGTGAAATGACCGTCGAAACATCGAAAGGTTAAAGATCGTAAATATTGTGCAGTGTTCATGTCTACATTGTTTGTGCAACAGGATTTTCAGGATATTTCAAAGGGGGGAGGGGGGAGAGGGGAGAAGGGGATGTACGTTGTTGACTAAAAAGTCTCACAAGGTGGGGGGGGGGGGGGGAGTCTCACAGGCACTCCAGGATCCCCTAGCTACGCTCTTGACCGCTAGTTATTTGTTGGCCCAAGCCCAGTGTCGAGTCCGACCGAAAGAGAAGGCTTAGGGCACTGGTCAGATCGGGGAGGGGACCTTCCACACGTTCTTTGAACTGGTCACGTAAGAATATTGCATGACAACCCGAGGGAGGGTACCGGGTCCGCCTGCTATTCTCAAGGTCAATTAAGGCTACGTCCCGATTGTCAGATATGGCCGGGATTTACCACTAATAAGACTAAAAGAACTGAATTCAGAAAGGCTGACCGTACAGTTGGGATTGACTAATGTATTTTTCCAATATAAGTCGGACAGTGCCCGACGAAATAATAAGACGCAAGCTCTTTATGATAAGCGTCACAAAGTGTCCTCATTGGCAAAAGTTCACTAAAAGTTCACAGCTAATGCGCACTGTCAAATATAAAGTAATATGAACATGGAAAATAACCGAGTCAAATATCAAGTAGCAACTAAACAATACTTGCATTCAATCCTAAAAATAAGTGCCGATTGAGCAAGACCGGGTTCCCGGAGGGAATTCCCTATAAAAATGACGGGGTGTTCGTCGTACCTTGTAATGTATCAATCCAGGGGTTCGATAACTGTGTGTTGGCGATACAAAGTCGTCATACGCTTCGCAACCCGGGCTTGCCACTTAAAAAAATAACCCATGCATCAGAGGTGAATGTGATCTCTTTTCGGAGTCAAGACGTTTTTATGCCTGGTTTTAGGTTTTGATAAAAATACATCACTTAGATTTATGATAACGCTTCTTAAAAAATTATAATTATAAATAGAAGGCGAACCTGTCAATGGTGGTTAATTTGGTGTTTTAAAACTGGATTCCCCAGTAGAAGTAATGGTACCTTTTACGGTTGAAAAGTTTGGGGCCCACGCCCACTAATCGAGATTCTGGTACCTTTTAAGGGTTCTTTTCAAAATTTCCAACGAACAATCCGTCACTTTTATAGGGGAGTCTCCCCGTGGCCTGGAATGTAATTTTAAACCTGAGTTTCGAATTCTTCCTTCTGGAGAAGGAGAAGGGGGGTGGGGTATTTCTCGGGCGCGTTTTATAAATCACGCGTCTTACCGAGGCATTCATGTTCAAGATGGCGTTCTATTTTCTTCATCAGATGGAAAAAGAATCAAATTACAAATCTGGGACACTGCCGGCCAGGAAAGGTAAAGGAAATCTCACTTAGCGTGGTAGCTTTCCCTCGGCTTTGAATCGGGGAATCCTTGTTTACAATATTTGCCTCGTTAGCATAAGCGATTCAGTTTCTGATGGCGCTCCCAAAAAATCCGTTCTGAATATTGAAAGTTAATTGCACGATTAACTCTGCCAATGAATTTCAGCTCGATGTATTGAATTCTTTTTGTCTGACGCGGGTTTAAAAACTCAAAAGTTTACAAAGAATGTATGAGCTCATTAGCGCTTTTGCCATCCAGAAATTTTGGAGTTTTTGAAAGACAATTTCTCCTTGAATATTACACGCAAAGAGCTAAAAATTTCACCATACACTAAATTTCACTAGCTCTTTAACTGTTTGGAGTCCATACATATCTAACATGTTGCCTTCTGTACGCCAAACCGTATGCTAATGAGAGAAAAGGTAAACAATGACGTCAGCATGAATCCCCCTATTAGTGGAAGTGTCTCTGTCGTGTTGATATCTCGCACAGTAAATTTTTTACGAAGTATCAGCTTTGCACTTGCAATTTTGTTTGTGTTTGAATTAGTATGCTCAAACTCATTAATAATTCATCAAGTTAAAGCAAAGAAAATCTTAACCATGAAGGGGTTTGGATACCCGATCTTAATTAGCATAGTAATTTGGTTTTATCAACTGGGTTGATAATGTGAATTGGCCACCGTAAAGAGATTCAATTGCTGACGTTTCGAGCGTTAGCCATTCGTCGGAGCGAATCAAGGAATTGTGGGTCGTGTGTTTTTTATATACAGAAAGATGGAGCTTCGCTATTGGCTGGTGCCTTGTAACGTAAAAGCAACGGAATAAATTAGTTGAATGAGAAGCGTTCGTTGATTCCGTGAGGATTAAGAGTGCCGATTTGAAAAATAAAAAATTGACATTGTTGACATTATCAACCCAGTTGATAAAACCAAATTATATTGTTATACTTCCCACCGACGCAGCACCACAGTTTCTTTAGAAACTTACCCCCTCTATTAATTAGCATAGATTTTGACGATTTTATTTCTCCGTTTACTCCTTAGTTTTTGCTTCCATTGAGAAGATTCTATCAAAATCACTAGAGTGTTAAAACATGGCCATGTAAACATCGTTTTTCTCGAATTTGTATATATGAACAATAATGACTCTATCGAGCCAAAAGAGTCGGAAAACTCGCGAGATGTATTCAGCTTTTTGAAAGAAAGACAGGTTTTCTTTTATTTCATTTTATTTCAATAAACAGTGTCCATGTGATAAAAGTTTTTAATTCACGTGATCGAGATTGGCGCAGGGCGAGAAAAGATTTAGCGACTACATTTTACCACTCCAATGATTTTGACAGTGTTTCATTGGCTATCTAAACACCTAGAATTTCGTTAAAAATACTCGCTGTGCGTCGTATTTTCAACTCTCTTCTCGTTGTTTGGATATCCCGATGAAACACTGTCTCGAGTGTTTGATATATTCTCTACCTGCACAATCCCATAATACACCGCTTCTACCCCCCAAAAAATTTGCATAGGCATTGTTTTAGATTTCCCTTGGGACATCTTCATGTCCCAGGAGAAATTGCAGACAATGATTATGCAAAATTTTGGGGGGTAAAAGAGGTGTATTATGGGATTTGTGCAAGTAGAGAATTACTTGAAACAATGACGAAAGACTTGCAAATGACGTGAGAATTTTCTTGTAGATTCCAGACCATCACGGCCACGTGTTACCGGGGAGCTCAGGGTGTAATGCTGGTGTATGACGTCACTGACGATAAGTCTTTCAAAAACATTCCAAAGTGGATGCAAAGAATCCAGGAGCTCGCCAACCCTAACATACAAAAGATGTTGGTAGCGAACAAATGCGACCTCAAGGAAGGAAGACTGATAACAAAAGAGAGAGGAGAACTCGTGGCACAAGATCTTGATATCCGTTACGTAGAAATTAGCGCTCTGTCAAATTTTAAAGTGGAAGACGCATTTGCTACATTGACACAAGACGTTTTGAACAATTTTGTTTGCTCCTCCGCGGAGAGTTGGGCCACTCTTACAGTCGAGGAGGCAGCTAAACAGTCTTGTTGTGCAAAATAGAATAATTACGCCAGGAGTTAACCTGGGAGTTAATGAAGGAAATTATAAATAATCCGAAAATTATAAATAAAACATATTTTCTGTAAATTATCAATAGACCTTTTTACCGATACGGCGGCCATTTTGAATTCTATTGTTTCAAGTTGCTATTATGGGATGCTCAGGGGGCAAATTAATCTATTTAAAGTGTCGCACAGGAACCGTGCTCTCATTATGTATGTATTTATTAGAGGATGCACGAACTGAGGTCGACAAAAAACGAAATGCTAATGATAATATATCGTTCTTAGCCTCCTACACAGGCGTTATTGGGGGATTGCGTTACACTTGTCCCCAGTGAGGTCAAGTGAGGTCAAGTGTAACACACTTGTCCCTAGTGAGGACAAGTGTAACGCAATCCCCTAACAACGCCTGCATAGGAGGCGATATTGTCCTCAGCTCTGTAGTGCTCCGTGCGCTGGCATGGAACGCAGCAAAAAATCAAAATTACCTTTGAATAGCGCGCGTTGATGTAAACATTATCGACTTGGAAGGTCTTCGGAAGCCGCAAAACCTGCAAATTATTTTGTCACCAAGTTTTCTCCGCCGATATAGAACTTCATGATTTGATTCAAGAGATCTAGAGAGACGTCAATTTGCTGTACTGTATTGTGATATGACAGAAGGGAACTTCATAACAGGCTTCCAAAAAGAAGATATCACGTTTCAAAGTTTAGATTTCACAGTTTCACTCTCTTAGAAGCCAATAACTTCTATTAATTCTTCAATTCGAGAATTTCGTTCTATCATGGCACAAGAGTCTGAGAGATTATGATTTATCTGTAGAATATACACCTTCCAAAATGGCTACCATCAATATTCTTTTGTTTGCGTTCAAATTAGCTCTTCTTGCCTCGTTTTTAAGCTCAAAATACAAAAGAATATTTTATCTTGAACGAGACAACAAGGGCCAATTTGTATGTGCATAAATCAGCGGCCATTTTGGAATAAGGTGTATATTTACCAGTTATTGAATGAGGCTGAGTAGGATATGAAGAATTCTGCAGGTCGAGGACACCCTCCGAGATCTGCAGAATTCTTCATATCCTATGAAAGCCGAATTCAATATTATTCATTCAAAATTATTATTATGCATTCAAAATATTAACTGGGTAATATTTTCTCCGCTCAAACTTGTAAACCTACTCGCAATCATTTTGCTCTTTAGTTTTCTGCTCACCAAAAATAACGCAACCTCGTTTCCAGTTTTTCTCCGTAAAGGGTTCAATAATCTGCAGCGGGCTGCACTTTTGACGTCATCAGTGGAATATGACAAAATTCTTTCCAAATTTGGTCAACAGCAGCTGGTTATGGTGAATTATGCGTGTGGTTTTAACCAATCAGAAACGGGGAAATATTTTGAATGAATCATAAAACCATTTAATTCGGTGCGACCCGTGAAGGTATTGTGTAACCTTTGTCCAAGTTTTCAGTTTGAACAGTGCTTGATCTTGGAACGTTACAGCAAACGATGATATGCGACAATCGTGATGCAATTCTATCATCCTCCAACATCCCTGCTAAGTTTTAGTGGAATCGAAGCTCAAAATTCAGAGAATTAAAGCTTTAAAAACCTACAACTCAAAAATGGGCTAATAAATTTATTAATGAGCAAGGTCCAGCGCGGGCGCTTCCGTTACAAGCGTTCAAAGGGTTGGGAGGGGAGGGGGCGGGGTAAGGGAAGATCGGGCTTTCCCTTTCTCCCTGTGAACGGCAAAACACATCCGAAGGGGACGCCTATTAGAATTTGAGCACTTCTTTAAAATGGGCGCTAAATCGAATCGTGGCATTCTGAATATATATTGGGAAAGTAAAGCTAACAAGAGCGAAGCGCTCGAGTGACGTCATGAGTTAGACAAGAACCCGGATGGCGGGCGATTTTGAAGATTTCCTCTAGCGTGAAAGCCGTTATTCCTGAAGGTGATATCACAGCGCACGATTTTTAACGAAGATTTTTAACGCAACGTTTTGCAACAATGTGAAAGCGATTCAAATATATGCAATGTTCATTTGTTACCAGAATTTGTTGGAGTTGGGTTTATTGCGTTGAAAATCGTCCAGTGCAACATACCGTTTCCGCCAGCTGTTGGAAATAACATGGTTAAAAATCGCCGTTAAAATCGTCCCGTGTAAACATACCGTTTCTTCAAGCTGTTGCAACAATGTTACGCTGGAAGTCTCGCGTAACTTGGATTAATAATCGCCGTTAAACAATCGTCCCGTGTAGCATCACCTCAAAAGAATTTTGAAACGAAAACTTCGCCTACATTTTTCCCCATTACTCTTTCCGAGCCCGCCATTCTCGCCCCCAGTGGCCGCGATCCTTTTGGTCAGCACCAAGAATCACGACCACTGGCCGTCTCCAAAACCGGAAGTCCGCGAATCACGGACTCATTGTCGAATCTGACTACAGAACGAGTACTCTGCGCATGCTCACAAGCTGGGGGTGGCCAGAGGTCGTGATTCTTGGTGCTGACCAAAAGGATCGCGGCCTCTGGGGACGAGAATGCGAGCTCGCGGGAGTCCGATAATTTGTATTCTATTTTTAGAGTGTAAAATGACACACGTGATTTTGCAATCACTTGTATGTAACGCAATCCGCAGTCACTTTCCTTCAACAAAACATGGCGAAAAATTACGACTTCTTGTTCAGGCTTCTGTTGGTCGGAGATAGCGGTGTAGGGAAGACATGTATACTGATTCGATTTGTGGAAAACACCTTCAATTCCTCATATATCTCGACCATTGGAATAGATTTCAAAATTAGGACACTTGAAATCGGTAAGTACAAATCAGATGTACAATTTGCGTAGATTTGAGATTTGTGGAGAGAGGGATTCAAGGTAGCTAGGACAACCTCGGTTATCCGGAAATAAGCGGTGTATTATTATGTTTAATGGAATTTTCAATAACTTCAGTTTGTTGCCGTCAAGAGCATTTTTCATGATTACATAAGCCAAATGGACTACATGCAACATTAGCCTTCCCTGGGTTTCTGAATTACAGAATACAAAGGACAGCTTAATTGCGTTGTGCATTTATTTCGACGAAACGACTTGCGCTTATGGAACTCGATGAAATTCAGTATTGAAATAACATGGAGAAAATATTAGTTTTTAATCCATCGTGACTTTCGCGTACTTTCAATACCGGTGATATTTATTTTGAAAATGACTTCGTTGATTTCTTTCAAGAGAAACGCTTTTCTTTATGTTCTAGAAATTCAAATTTAGTTCCAGGAAAATGTTAACAGTACATACCATACATTATTTACCAGCAGAAAGGGATTTATAGTGAATAACCTTCAAATTAAAATGTAAAACTATTCACTTCCGGTCATGGGACGTTACAAACTAGTGCCCTTAATTAGTCATCAGTTGTAGATTTTTGTGGATTGTTATTATCGTTTTTATTTATTTCTAGATGGAAAAATGGTCAAGCTTCAAATCTGGGATACTGCTGGCCAAGAAAGGTATCAACAAAAATATACACAACTATTCCTGCTGACACGCAAGTCACGCAACGCTAGCGCTCTAAGAAGCATTGTGTTGGTCACATCTTGAATTCAAATCTCTGGCATACTCTTACACATTCTTCTTGGCATCTTCGGCGTTCACCACCATTATTTTGCCATCGCTAGAGTACTTATTCCTCTAGCTAGGTAGTCAACGCGAATTGGGGCAGTCATCGCGCCGAGTTAGGTCACCATTGCCAAAACAATTCAGTGGATTAGGCGAAGTATATGATGCTAGGCCATCACCATCCTCGGAGACTCACGTAAACAAGCGATGCCATTTTAGCGACACGTAGAATTTTTTTTTGGCTATCATCGAATTTTTCCCGCAAAAAAAGAAAGAAAAATTGTACGTCAATTTAATACCAGAATTGAACCCTGAACCTCTTCGATACCAGGCTGATCCGCCAAATCCCCGCAAAATTTAATTATAAATAATAAAAGATGACTTTCTTAACTTTACTTTTGCCCCAGTCAAGAAATAAAAGCTAACCGCAAGCAAACCAGTGTGAAAGTGAGCAATTAAACAATTGGAGAGTGTCTATTAGTCTATCACCAAATTATAACCAGTGTCTACCTAGTCCAGGCCTAATGCTTCACTACAGCAGATATAGCGTCGCCCATTCCGAAGAAGACATCGACCGTTAAAAATGGCATCGCTTGTTTACGAAAGGGAAACGTGCCTCGGAGACCCCAGGGACGGTTAGTCGAGGCGACACGAAGTAAGCAGCGAAATCGGTTCGAAAGAAAGTTTACAAGAATTCGCAAGAGTGCCCTTGGGATGCAACTCTCAAACGACTAGTTCCACTACCCATTCGAATGCTTGCCTCTGATTGGCCACAAACCGCCCCTGGGTCTCCCAGCCTCTCTATTTTCTAAAGCAAAAGAAAAAAAAGAACCCAGGACGCAAAATTAAAGAGCGAGCGCGAAGCACGATGTGGCAGTGGCGAGAGACGAGCGAAGAGACCAGTTTTTAGCCGGGTGCGCCTGCAAGTGGCTCTGGTACACATAATTTGATTGGCTGAAATCTAACAAAGGGAGTCCAAGTTTAAAACGGTTGGTTTGATTGGTCTCCTTTCGTTAGATTTTAACCAATCAAATCATGTGTCCTGGAGCCACTTGTTACTAGTGCACAGGCCCAGTCGCGTCGGAAGAAAAATACGTCAAAATTGAGGGCTGGGACTGCCATGTCCAAGAATACAATCGGACTGCTTCCAAAGCACAGTCCAGCACTCCACGCCTCTCTACTGCTTTGCTAGGTTGCTTTAATATTTTCACCGCTTTTCCTAGATTCTATACAATAACATCCACGACTTACCGAAGAGCCATGGGTATCATGGTCGTGTATGACGTCACAGATGAGAGATCCTACATGAACGTCACAAGATGGGTCGGCAAAATAAGGGAGAACGCTGACAAACACGTGAACAAAATCCTGATTGCAAACAAGTGCGATCTCGAAGAAAAACGCAAAATAACCAGAGAAAGAGGCGAGTCACTGGCTGACAATCTTGGCATTCCTTACGTGGAATTGAGTGCTTTGACGAGCTCAAACATCGACGAAGCATTCATAACTTTAGCAAGAGACATTCTTAACAGGGTGTTACAGTATGGCGAAGATAAAAGAGCGGAATTTGGGAGCGACAAACAACGGCTTGAAACATCAACAAAGTCTTGCATGCCGTGTTAACTACACGCTATATTATAATCTGCTGAAAATTTGAAGTTATACTTGGGCCGTAGCTAGCAAGAGACAAGACGAGGCAGTTGCCTCGTCTAGAACAAAATACGCTTATACAGTTGAACGAAATTGGTTTTTCTTAAGACATACCCAACGAAAAATGCTAAAAATAGCGTCAGAGCTTCGAAATTTCAAAATATTCTCAGGGCAAGCTCGTCCCCCTAGGGCGTTTTTCTGTAAGCACACTAGAGATGAGGTTGTTTTTAGAGGGCATGCCAGTAGACCCCCCAGCAGCTAGCGTCTTCAGTGCTCATAACGTTTTTCTCGTCTATATCAAAAGTTCTGGCTATGGCCCAGGTTATACAGTTCACAACGCTACTGGGCTTTCTGATACATTCGCTGGCAGACATAGACTTGAATAAAACTACTACAGTCCTCAATTTCTTCCACTATATTCTCCCTGCCCTGTTTAGAGTTAGTAGCGTTTACTTAATTTTGTCACGCATTGCGTGACGTGCCCAAATTGGACAAGGCCACGATATAATTCAACCTCGTTCCCAGGGTCTCTACGAGGTTGGATATAATTTTGAGTCCCTTTTATGCGACGAACCAAATTATCCTTAAAATGTCGAAGCCTCAAAAAAATAGTTTATTAAGGGAGTAAAACATCAAAAAGGTTATACCAAACCAAGAAGGAACAAAGATGGTTAGGGATGGTGAAGACTGAGACGGATTACAAGCGTGTAGCTGGAGTTTCAACAGGGTGCTCGAATCGTATTGAAAAGGAATGGTAAATACGCATGGAACATCTAGCAGCTGCATCTTCAGTAATTATATTCTCTCCATTTTGTGATTTGTGGTCTATGTGGGCACTGCACCACACAGTAAAGGTTTTACCGGAAGAGAGTAAATTAAACTTGAGAATTCTACAATCTTGGTTGCAGACCCACAAATAGATCAACAACATCGTCAAGATCGACAGTAATTTCCTGAATTTCCCCAGGGTGATTTGAGTCATCGAAAGTTTTCCCGTTGCCTTCAATAATGACCCTCCAAAGGGGGTTCGTCCGAACCCCTCCTACGCGATTGGATTACTAAGGACGAAGGCTGATTTTTTTCAAGTGCAGAAATCATGACGTCGTAAATATTGCTCTACATGTAACTCCTTCCTACGCAGGCATCTTTCGCTTCTTCACACAATCTCGGAAGGAAAGATTAAATGAAAAGCCAGAGAAACAAACAACAACACTTTATTCACATTTCCATTACAGGGTGTCTAGCCTGCGTCGCAGACGGACAAAACTGCTCAACGCAGGCTAGGTTTGTCAAACTTATTAGAGGGTGGCAAAGGTCTTATTAAATAATTAGTAACTTGACACGTAGAATATTCAATTACAATTTAAACTAAATATTATTACATAGAAGGAAATGCCTAGCGGCTAGATAACCGTAAGGTTTTCGAGCTAGCAGCTAGTTCTTGGAAGGTAGTTTCGAATGTATAGGACATCACAATAACTAGACATACACAACAACATAAGGCATACACACACCATAAAAAAAAAGAAAGCACATAGATGGCAAAAAATGAAGAGAAAATAGTCATCATAGTACATGGCCATAACACCTGCGCAGGAGACTTTAACATGTAAAACACGAAAAAAAAAAAGCCAGAAAAATATATCAAAAGGGTAAAAAATAAATAAATACCGTTACAGCGATCGAACAAGTTTTGTCCACGTACAAGCGATATAGTTAATACTTCCGTTTTTAATCTCTTTCTGTTGTTGTGTACCCCTCATGATATTTACATCGTACAAAATCAAGCCATCATTTTTAACCAAAGCGTCTCGAATAACACGAGCAAATCTCATTATGACGGGACAGATTTGAAGATAAATAAATCTTCATAGATTGTCACAGATACGACGGAACATCACGGATATGACTCGTGGTTTGTACCACACGACAGACACGGAAATAGCCCTCGCGTATACGTGACAGATCCGCCGCGGAGCCATCACAGCAGTCACATGTTTTGCCATGTTTGACCGTCACGGGTTTTGGCAAGGTCCGGATGACAAATGACAAGCTATGAATTGACGCAATTTTCCCAGTGGTTGCAGGTACACGAAAGGACTTTCATGTATGTATCTTTCAAAAGTCTTGAAAATAGTATTCCAGCGTAACCGTCTCTCTTCAGCCGCGTATGTTCTATGACCAATTTCCGGTTCCGGCTAGCAAACTAAAATTTAGTATCCACTCCCCACTCTTGATCGTCACTCTACCGTCACGTATAAACACCGTCGGCGCAACTTGGAAACAAAAGTCTCGAAATGGCGAAGCCGAATTTCGACTTGTTTTTCAAGCTTCTTCTCATAGGCGACAGCGGAGTTGGGAAGACGTGTATAATTTTTCGATACGCCGAGAACACGTTTAATTCGACTTTCATTTCGACTATTGGAATCGATTTCAAGATCAAAACTCTGGAACTTGGTAAGTAACGTAGACTAAGCTCGGGAAATAAAACTTGAAGAAGCAGGTTGGTTGTTGAGCTTATTAGACTCGAAATATTTTCCGCTTGAATAGAGAATGAAAAAATCTCCACGTCTGTTTGATACTAGACATGGTAGCTGGTACCGGTAATTCATTTTTAATGCACATAGCTTTATTTCATGGATAGTTTGCTGGGAAAACCGCGCAAGTTTTTGTACCGAATGCAATGGAATTCGCCATGACTCATTGGAGATTGCATCCCGAGTGTCCTTTGTAAACTTTGCTAGTTTACACAGCGATGGGAAACCGAGATGGCGGTTTCTGCTTTCCGAACATATCGAAAACATAGTCAAGGAAAACATATTATCCATTTATTTATATTTGTTTCTATTTCTGAAGGTCAGAATACTTTCGCACATTCATGGATCACTGACTTCCTGTGAACACAATTGCAACTGATGTGAAATTGACATCGGCAATTGTTTCGATCACGAAAGATTATTTCGCCTTGAGGCTTCGTTACGGTTTTGTATTATGTCTAAAACTTAACCTTTCAAAGCGCATAGGGTTTTAATGCTAGAACGATCTTAGCTTATTGTCTCTGATGGTTGGGAAAAAAACACCCACTGTTTGTTATGGAACGAAAATGAATTCTTGTTCACTATTCCGTGTATTGTTGTTATGTCTTCAGTGGCATGACATCTGTCACTGCTTGCCATAAAATGGTTATTTTTATTTTACAGTTTGAATTAAAAATCATGTTCAGCGAAAGCGATGAAAAGCACGGAAAGGAATCCATGATTTTCGGCTGATACGGAAATGTCTCATCTAAATGTTACAAATTGTTCCAGTGAAATGGAAATGACGTAAGCGGTTCAATGAGCAATATTGCATACGTAATTGCTTAGATTCCCGTCGAAGAATTATCCGAATATTACGCTAAATACTCACCGTCGTAATGGACCTTTCAAGTTTTCTCGTTGTGTAAAAATGTTTGTGTCACGAATTCTGGCCTCCTGTGGTTTTATCAGAGATAACTTACATCCTTTATTATTAAATGGCCTTTCATTCTCAAGGTCACCGACATGAAGATTGTCAAAAACAAAGATTTTGAGAATAAAGAAAATCAGCAAGTACTGAATATTGTCTTGACATCAACGACCAAATTCTCTAAGTTACATAAGTTTCACCTGGCCGGCCACCATGGCGACCGATATAGATTTCCCTCCTGACGGGAGTGGGGAGAGGTGAGATGGTCCTCAGTGAAGGTGTAGTTCGTGTGAAGTAAAAAAAAACAGTTTCTGGGATTTTTCTGTTGTCTTTCACGCTGCAGACAGTTGTGATTTTATGACCATTTCTCTTCTTGACCCGCGAATGAGACAGCTCGTACTAGATCTTACGGGGAAGGGTGGGGGTGGGGGGGGGGGGGCACAACTCTGATCTAATAAACCCTGAGCAGTACGATTTGTAAATGAAGGTCGTCCCGAATATTTGGACTACCTCCCGAATTTTTTGGAGACATTCTCGAAAAAATCTCAAGCTTCCCGAGATTCCCGGCAAAATTTTCAGATTCCCGGAAGAATTCTGTTTTTCTCCCTTAGGTCTCGCCTTCTTACGTCTTTTTATGAAAGAGAGAGTGAAGACACTTGTTAGGAACGTGCAATTTTTGATTGTAAAGCCAGGCTACCATTGCATAAGCGAGCTTCACGGTTTAGTTTATGTCGTAACGCCTAGTTCCCACTAGCGACATAAGGATCATAATAATAAGCACGAACATAACGCGGTTATGTCGCTTTTGTCTTAGTGGGAACTTCCAGAAACATAACCATAAGCGCCCTTATGATGGACATAATCATAAGAAAATGTTCGATCATTTTCTGATGATTATGATTATTTACTATGACTATGCTGCTTTAATTTGTAGTGGGAACGCGAAAATCATAAAGATAATGACGCAGCGGGGTTATTGTGTTTTGGCCAATTAACGTCTAGGTCCAGTACTTTCGGGTCGGTTTATTTCAAGATGGCGTCCAGCTTGGAATACCGTTGCCCTTAGGTCTAGCCAAAGGAGATATCGATCCTTCTTTGTACGACTAACGGTTAATTTCTTTCCGTTAAGGTTAACAGAAGGGTAACGTTAACAATTAATTTCCGTTGCTGTGCAACCAATGGTCCGAATTGAAGATAAAAAGCATCAGCCAGATCTAGAACTGCTGTTTTACGTTAAGGCCTCTACTTTTGTGGTTGACATTTTTTTTTCGGTTAACGGTTATTTTTTCCAGTTTTTACGCCCAACGCCGCTAAGTTTTTGGCTGTTTGTGCGGCTCGCTAACGGGTACCCCGATTGAGACCCTCGTCAAAGTACTTTACCAGATGGACGAAAGATTTTAGTATGAGCATGACTTGCCTTCTATTTTACTGCTGTTTCTATCATTGCGCGCACTCCAAGTCATTTCTGTTCTCACTGTCATGCAAGGCTCGTATATTCTTGTGATTTCAAACGCGGCCCTCTCACAGTACAAGCTTGGATCGTCTGTGGCCAAAGCAATCGGTTTGATTGTCAACTTTTGATTATTGTTGTAGGGGGAAAGAAAATCAAGCTACAAATTTGGGATACGGCGGGACAAGAGAGGTAAGACGGGGTTTCCGCAAGTAAAAGATAATTGATAAAGATGAAATGGTCAGCTATGACACGAGCGTCGGACATGGCCTTAATTATAACTCACCAAGAGTTCTCGCAGCTCAGTTGGTTAGAGCGCCCGACCGTTAATCTTGGGGGTCATGGGTTGAATCCTGTCGGGAACCAAGAATTTTTCTTTGTGCCTGGTTCCTGTACGCCTTTCTCCCAGGCCTTCACGGTCAATTGATTAAGGTGACCACGTGACCCGAAACGGATTGACCGCGGCGAAATATTGGGGATAGGAACTAGGCAATCTTTGTCCCACGCTCTTGTCATAACTGATCATTTCATCTTTATCATTTGTTCACCGAGCTGAAAATTTACAATCTATCATATTTTAAAAGATTGTTATTTCCCCATGCCACGGATAATTCTGTCAGTCGGCAAGGTTGTAGATGTGTTGAATATTCGATGGTGTCTAACAGGTTGTATCGTGTTTCCACTATTATGCGCGGCGTCGCACGTCCTTCCCATGTTCCAGTTTTTCTCGTCAACACGCTCTCTGCTGATCCCATCTTCCAGCTGTTTCCGCATCCGCATCCGTCAAACCTACCCGTTTTCTCCCGCGTCCGTCAATAACCATTGTTTTATTGTCTTTTATGTACATGCCACGTGGCCCACATCCGTCGTAGCTTTAACTTGCATTCCCGCTATACGGGTAATGTGTTGCGCCCGCGCGCTCCAACTTTCGTTTTCCTCGAATTATGGTCTCCCCGTCTGTTACTGAGAACTACTATTTTGATCTCCCGCTTAAAACCCGACGGAATAAGGGTCCAAGAGGGTTCCGCGATTGAACGAGCGAGGCTTGGCCGCTCCCTGATAACGACTTCGCTGCAAAAAAGCCCTCTGGTACCCAGGGTACTGTTACTAAGGACATTTCTTTTTTTCCTTTTATCGATCTCATCCCATTTTGTCCACTAGATTCCATACTATCACAACAGCTTACTACCGTGGGGCACTGGGTATCATGTTGGTGTATGACGTCACAAACGAAAAATCATTTCTTAACATCTCCAAGTGGATGAGAAAAATCGAAGAGCATGCAAACGAAGACGTGGAGAAAATTCTGGTGGCAAACAAATGCGATCTTGAAGAAAAAAGACAAATTACAAGAGAAAGAGGAGAGATGCTCGCCCGCAATCACAACATTCGGCACGTAGAGACCAGTGCACTTTCAAGTGAGAATATCGAACAAGCGTTTACTTTTCTTACACAAGACATTTTAAATAAAGTTTGCCCGCCGGTTCGAGAGGAAAATACAAAAAATGGGAAGGGCAAGAAGAAAAGAGTAAACTTGAAGGGATCCAGCTCGCCTCACAAGTCGTGCTGTAGTCGGTAACGGTTTTACGTTCAATGTAAATACTTATGTTCTACAAAGGTATTTGGAAAATTGCAACTGTAAATAGTTTCTCTACCCCGGTATACCTAGCCTAACGAACTTGTGTAGTCGTTTAGAAAAGATTTCGCGGACCGACCATCTAAGACATTAGAGATTAGAACGATTTAAAGCACACGGCAGACCATTAAGCAGCTTACGAGCCCCGGTAGGGATGTTTGAGCTACCCTGATCGTATCGTATCGTGTCTTGTCAAAGTCTTGCCAGGCCCAATGCTCAAACGAGAAATGTGAAAAAAGAAAGGGGAAGGAAGGGGCGAAATGCTTCATTGGCCTTTGGGAAGGTTTGCTGAGATAGAGGTAATACGCCAAAGTTACCAAACATTTATAAAGAGCTTTTTGTAAAAAGTCATAAAATTGCTTTGGTTTTGAATTGCTACGCTCAGTGATTGGTTTAAAAATCTTGCGCCACTTTTTCAGCCAATCAGAAGTAACACCAAAACCAATCGTGGCTCGCGCGCGTACGTTTTCCCGCGCTTTGTGTCAGCAACGTGTAATTAGGTCGAGTTTTGATTGGTTCACTGGATTGTCTCCGTCCATTTTGATTAGCCAAAGTAATTACACTGGTTTTGGTTTTGCGACACTCAATTAAAAATTACTCAAGTGGTAAACTGATCCTAGTGCCAGGGTTACTCAAGCAAAAGGGTTAAGTTAAAGATAGCCCGGGTTTGCAAGCAAAAATTCACTGGTAGGGTAACCCTATTGCCCGGAACAACTTCGTGCATTAAAATCGCCAACAAGAGAAGAGTTTTGCTAAGTACCTTCATTCATATGTCTCCGTTGCCTCTTATTGCTGCTTTGGAATTCTGCTCAAGGAATGCTGTTATGTTACCTTCTAATTTCTATGTCGAAATCGGCGAAATTTAGCCCCGCGGTCCGCCAGGATGGTCGTTTCTTATCAATATTCAAAGGGTCTGGAAACCAGTAAAAAGTTTTCTTGTCCCTAGCAGAGCATTTACAAGGCAGCTAGGGTTACAATAGTAACAAAGAAACCCCTTTGTTGGCGAGAGTTTTTAATAATACAAAAACCGAAGCTAAAGCGATTTACTTTCGACGCTCAAGTGGAAATTACTCTACGTTGTCTTTTTATGTTAATTTTAATTTTCAAATTGTCCAAGCGTCTGTTCAATAATAGATCACTGTGACGTACGTCAGATGTAGTAAGAACAAAGTGTCCCCGATGTTCTTACCACGTTTTGACGTCTTCTGTGATCGATTACTGAAAAGATACACGGCAACCTGGAGTCTATCTGTTTTATATAATAAAGAAATAAAATATAAACTTCCACTCAGCACTGCGTGTGTCCTTTAATAGATCATAGAAGGAGCCAATCAAAACGCGTCCATAATTGGGCTTATGATATGACGTGGAATAATGTAAAGAGCAATTACATCATGGCCTGCATACCAATCAAAACTCAAGACCAGTTTTCATTAAAACCCAATATTTGCATTCTATCAGTTACCAGGCAATTACCCTTTTCGTACAGCAAAGGGAAACTAAAAAAAACGTGAAGAGTAAAAGCGTCTGTGCAAATTGTCTACTAGCCTCCTGCGCAGATCGATGCTTTTTGGGTTCATCACGCGTTCCTCCCAAAGACCCTACACTTACCTACAAGTCGACGAACGACTTTTGAGAAAGTCTGGCGTTCCCCCCTGCTCGTGCGTAGAAGGCCGACTGTCGGCATTAAAGGGTGTCAATGGGGTGTAGCTCTAGACAGTAAACAGCTCAAAAAAGCTTTTAGAAAAATAAGTAGGTTTAGTCTTTAAACAGCAAACATGATCATCTCATTCATGGCGTGACTTACGATCGGGCTTGCGTGACAAACCGGGTTGTGTCAAGCGCGACATTCGGTTCTAGTCTCTCGCATTTTGCACTAATCCAAAATGGAGGACGAAGACAAAACCTTTCTCGAAGGTGTGCTTGAAGAAGAAGGCAAAAAGGATAGAAATATTCTATTGTCTTACGCGAATGTTCTCGGCGGTGCAGCCAGTAAAGTTAAGAACATGGCAGATGTTGACGTATGGCCCGATGTACAGCGGGTTAATCGCCTTGTGGATGTGTGGACGGTCGCCGGTTACTGTTTTGGAACTTGTGCTGTTGTTGGTACACTTTATTTCTCAATGAAGACGTACAGGGAAATGTTTCAGTGGAGAGCATGGATGAAGTTAAGAAAAAATAGGATCCTCACGAAAAAAGAAAGCAATTAAAGAATCGAACGTCGACTACACACAGTCACAAATGGCAAAAAGATTGGCAATATCGCCTATACGTGTTCAATTCAAGTTGAACTTTTGGTAAATAACCGTATGACTTTGGTTGAACTAAAAAATGCAAGCTAAACTTGTAAACGTTCAAGGAGGGAGGTGACTGTCAACCTCGTTCCCAGGGTCTCTGGGAATGAAGAAATATTTCTGTGAAAGTGAAAAATTGGAGAAAGAAACGTGGATTTTGTTTGCAATATGGGTTAGTCATTTGCTTTTTATACGAATGACAATGTACACTCGAATGGCATTACTTCAACCTTACAATACGATACTATGCGTTCCCATCACCAAACCATCATCATAAATGCAGAATCTCCAAACAGTACAGGATGGAATCAGCAGGTTTTTTGTAGCAGATTGGGATATGTATTAAAATCTGGAGTTTCACTAAAATTACATGATTATTGCAGCAAATGAAAGAAAATTGGTTGCTAAATGATGTTAATTTGCCACCACAATTCCACAGAACATCAGAGGTTGTCAGTCAAGGCTACGAATCCAGCAAGCTGGTGGGCCATGTCAGTTGCCATCCTTATCAACTGGCCAAGGGCCAGGTTTGAAGAGACTGATTATTTTCAGGTTAGGGTTGCTTCAATGCCAAGTACCGGTATGTACTATTAATATTGGGGGGGATGGTACAAGGGGTCATATTTTAGTATATTTAGTCTGGGTAGGTTGGGTACAGCATTTAACTTCTATCTTGGTCATGCATTTTATAGATGAGCCTCTGGCTTGGCCCTGGCTGGGGTAAATTAACAAATAGATGTGAGCTTGTTGTGGTACGTCCTGTAATCGACCAAGAATTTCTTCATCACATTGTCAAATTTGGTGTTGGCTCACGAGGCCGCCGCGAACCGTTTCGAAACTTGCAGAACCACAAACTTCAAATTAATTACATAAAGTAACTCAAGGCCAAACTGTAGAAACAGAATTTTAACAACTAACCTTTATTCCATTCTGAAATTCTCGAAAACCAGATGAATTAATACAAAGTTCTGTCCATGGACTCGCTGTACCTCGGCAGAACATGGCAAAAATAAACTGGCGATCCCTTCAACGAGTTTCACGTCAAACTTTGGAGATTTCCCTTCACAGTTAATTCAATCCCGATCCATGTTTGTCTTGAAAACGAATTGGATGATCCCCCCCCCGTATTTCTGAGAACTAACAGCACCGGAGGGCGTAAACAGTTTGAGTGATTGAAGTTGTTTTTGATAGTTTTCAACTGAAGTGTGCGTGATGGCGTCATACTACGTCATCATGTTTCGATGAATTTTTGCAGTTATGGTAAAACATATTATGTTGTATGCAAGACACATAACTCTGATAGCACCATTAATTTATTTTAACCAACTGAGTGGAAAGAAACAAGTTCCGTCATAGTCGTATCAGAGTGGCATGCTGAACCATGCCACTTAATTTCGTCCAATATTGTACCCTGGTTGTATAGTTTTATCGCTTTATTTTGATTCAATATGTAAATCTTATATGTTATGTTATACCTTTTTCTCATCATTAAAGGGGAGAGAGCCCTAACTACAAAAACACCAGTAGAAGGGATTTGTTGTGATTTTCTCTCGCTAGGTAAAAAGCTATAATGTCATAAAATGCATCATAACTTTTCAGAATTTGAATTTCAATAAATCCATACTACAGATTTTGAATGCACTCCATCCATTGATTTTTTGTTTCATCAGAGAAAAATGTAAAATGAGCGAGTTTTTAATATTTTAGTGTTCTCATGGTCACATGACTTTCAAAATGATATGGTCACAACTGCCAAAAGTGAAAGCAGCCTCCAAAGAACAAACATGACAAAAAAAGAATCCCAGGATTGAAAGGGAACCCAAGATTTGATGGTTAGAAGTCAATTCAACTTTTAGTTTTCTTTTTAGCATTTATTTTGCAGGGCCGTACTGAAGAGCACCTTATGGTGAAGTAGGCTTCCTGTTGAAATATTTTAATTTTAATTATTAATTATCCATAGTGACTGTTTGGTAGTTAGGGGTCTTCCCCCTTAACAGCCACCTTCAAGATGAAAAGCAAACTTCTTCTAGTTCTTAGCTATCATCATCATTATTAATAATATAGGAAATTCAATAGCAAATTAATGCTCTTAAGACTTGAGCGTCAACCTGCAGCAGAAGCAGGAGCAATGTAATATAACAGTCAGACTGAAATTTTAAAAGAACACAATGTTTAAGACCTGTTTCCAATGTTAATAACAACAATAATAATAATAATAATAATAATAATAATAATAATAATAAATAATAACAATAATAATAATAAATTATAATAATACACTTAATTAAGTACTTTTCATACAAATGAACATGTAAATCTTACAACTATCTGGTAAAATATGATAATACTAATAATAATTTGAGTCTGACCCACTGTAATATAATTTAGCTTTTTGCCAAATTCTAGAACAATAAAATCACACCAGAAAATATTAAAAAGGGGGGGAGGGGACAGTTTATGATGAAATTCCCTCCCTGAGATCAGATTGAACCGGCAGTGTTTGTGCCTGAAGTTGCTCAGCAATGATGTGTTTGCTCGTGCAGAGTATTTACGAGTGCTAACGCTAGTTTGCCAGAACTGTCACTTGTTCTCCTGACTGTGTTAAATGTTTTCCCACACTTAGTACAGTGAGGGCGCAGGGCTCGACACTAACGGTAGCCAACTAGCCACAGACTAGTAGAAATTTAGTTTTGGTTAGTAGGTTTTCGATTTCCACTGGCCACTTTGGCTAGCTAGTAAACAAAATGAAATTGGCCGAAGAAGTTTCTGTCTTTCCTCAAGCAAGACAAACAGTTTTCTCGGAAACTAGGTCAGAATTTCATTTAATTTCATTCACCAGGCCATGTGCCACAAAAGTTATTGTTTTGTTATTGGAACTGGAATATTTCTTTAAATTATGAAATCAAGAGAATTGCCTGCATTGTGGTTTCAAGTCTTGCTGTCTCTGCTGTAAATGGACCAAGCCAACTTCAGCGCTGGGCTAGTAATTTGTTTTTGGGGGCTAGTAACATCTAAGTTGTCACTAGCCACTAGGCTAGTAAGTTGAAAAGTTAGTGTTGAGCCCTGGGGCGGGGATGTTTTTGTGCCCTTTGTACCAGCTACACATCTTCCCATGCTTGGTGCTTGTTGCATGTTTTCTCTTTCTATGGAAATTGACGTGAGCAATTCATGTAAGATCTCATGAAAGCACTACCTGACCCAAGGGTACCTTGCTGACGAGTTATGGCGACTGGTCTACATGTAGGTACTAACTTGTCATAACTCATTTTCAAAGACGAAAGTTTTAATTAGGTTGGTTATGTTTTTAAACAAAATCCTAGCTTCTACCAAATGCGACATTTGTGAGAAGGATTCATGTAGCTGTTTGTAGGGCACTGGAATGCTTCTGCGAATGCTGGCAAGTTAGACAGGGAGCCCAGAACTCTGCAAGAGTATAAGTGAAAATGATTGTTAATGCAAACATCTGAAAACCTATCCACCAAAAAATGTTAATGGTTATAGCTACTGTACATCCCATTGGATAAAGAGTTCATTCAAACTGTGTCCCCCCCCCCACCCCACCTCATTCCCGTAATCTCTGAAATTACGGGTCAATTAATTTTCACAGTCAACCTTTGAATGTAGGTCTCGATGGGTTTTATGTGAAGGCTACAGTACGACACATCAGGGCAATTTTACCATCAAAAGTGAGTATCAATTGGTTTTAAAAGTACAAAGGGTCCATCCAACGGACGAAAACTGAAATTGAAATTCAACTTCCGGTACCTAGCGGCGTCACTACACATACTTCTGTTAATATTCTTTCAGTAATAACTCGGCCTTTCCAAAGGAAATGCCAGAGTTGTAATTCCGGCTTTGTTGTTTTTTACGTTCTACAGCAAATCGCAGCGATGTTAGGCGCATACGAGGGAGCGAACAAATTGGTTAATTAGCCCATGCCATTGTTGCAATATTGTTTAGAAAAACACTGGCATTCCAAACTCCATATTTTACAGAGTAAACTTGTGCATTCACCATTCAATGCAACTTTGCCAGTTCATAAGGAATGAGGCGGCAACGACATAAACGAAAACATTCTCGTCCCCAGAGGCCACGCTCCTTTTGGTCAGCACCAAGAATCGCGACTTCTGGCTGCCTCCAAAACCGGAAGTCCGCGATTCATTAGCCTGCGCACGTAGTAGCGGGAGCGAATGAGTGGCTGAAAACTACAAAACTAGTTCACTGCGCATGCTCCCAATTCTTGGTGCTGACCAAAAGGATTGCGGCCTCTGGGGACGAGAGTGTCAGAAGAAGTAGTAGTAGTAGTAAAACTTTATTTAAACACGCATATGCATCTTGTTTTGTTAAAATTGTCGTTTAGAAACGACAAGCCAGTTACCTGAATCTTGTTGGTGAGTGTGAATCGTCATGCAGCGAAACTATAGCTGTATCCTTTCTTACATTTGCACACCAGTTCTGTGAAAACCAGAAGTTACGGTGAGCTGTAATTCTTTTTTTTTTTTTCAAACATTGATATGAAGTATCTGAAATAGCTCATACGTGAACTGTGGATGAAGATGAAAGTGGGAGATGATCTTCGCAGTGAATTTCCAATTTAAGAAATTGGAATAAAGAAGCCTGACCTCCGCAAACACTGGTGCGAAGCTCTACCAACTGATCTATGAAGCCACACATTGGGAGCGAGGTCAGTTTATTGAGATCCTCTGCATCCAATGTGTGACTTCATAGCTCAGTTGGTTGAGTATCGCACCGGTATTTCGCGGAGGTCACGGGTTCGAATCCCGTTGAAGCCCTGATTTTTTCCAGGCTTCTTCTTTCCAGTTGCTTAAATTGGAAATCCACTTCGATGATCATTCTTCACTTTCATCTACATCTGCAGTTCATATATGAATTATTTCATATGCTTCCACTCAAAATATAGAAAAATATACCTGTGCAAAGGCCACGAAGAATGTTTGATCGGCAGTTATATTTAGCAGTGGAAGTGGAGGTTCGGGTCCATTTTTCTTCTCCCATTCTTTGTAGGCCTTGGAAGAGAGAAAACACTACCGGGTCAATATCAACACAAACAAATTGAACTGATTGGTTAGTTTTTAACAAGACGGCAAATTCCGGCTCCAGTCAGGGTCACCTCGCAGCTCTTACAAAGTCTCACCTGATTGGGGACCACCCTTCAGGTGAGACAAAAGGACAAACAGCACAAACAATGGACCCTAGCCCAAACAATAAGGCTGCAACACGATCCCAGCCACTGAAATTTAGAGGTTATACAAGGAGCTGCGAGGCTACCGTCCTGTCACTACTGACTTTCACTACAAAATTCAAAAACACCCTCGAGCTTCCGGCCTCAGACAACCGTTTCAAATTCACATTAGTCGAGGAAATTAGCACAGAGTTTTCATTGATCGCTAGGGAGAAACGGAAAAGGACTTGTACTCGGTTTCTTCTGGCGTAGAATGTCTAGAATGGCAACCTATTTTAGCCATTTTCAGTCTGGCCGATCACAAAGGAAATAGACAATCCAGTGAACCAATCAAAATTTCAAAGCAAACGCATGTAGCTGGGAAACCCGACAAGAAACGCGGGAAAATATGGTTTTGGTGTTACGGAAAGTGGCGCGAGTATTTCAAGCCAATAGCATAACTAAATGTAGTAACGCAAACCAAAAAGAGATACAAGTGATGTTTACTCCAGTTGGGAGTTTAAGAAAGTATTCTGTTAGACAAAATTCTGCCAGAGTCGGCGAGTCTCCACGCTCAAACTTTGTGAATTTGCTAAATGAATATGTAAACCATGTCAGTCATTACATATAAGGTCGAAATAAATAGATTTAGCCAAGCCTAAAAGCAGAGCTCCCAAATCATTCCTTTGGTGGTGAGGTTCTTTTAAAATTCTTTGTGAAAATAATCTCTGTCCAACCTGATCAGCAGTCAACTTAAAAAAAAAACACTGGAGCTCGATGAGTTCTAAACCTCAGCCCGCCATATGGCCATGTGATACCGGCCAGCGGATACCTTCTTTTGACAGCTGTCAATTGATCATAACATCCCTGAGGCCGAATTATTCCCACACGATACTCGTCAGCGGATATCTTATGGTGACGTCGCTGTCGGTCGTACGCCACTCCGCGAGCCACTCCGCTAACCATGACAAACGGAATGCACGGGTCTCTATGAGTGTGAGTATCGGTCTCTATAAGTGGGTCATAAGTATGGTGCTCCACAGAGCTCCGCTATAGAGCTCAAAATTGGCTCGCACTACGGCTAATTTATACAATTACTCCCGTGGCGGAACTATGCTCGAATTCAAAGTTAAAACTTACATTGTAAGCAGCCTTCAAACCTCCATTGTCGGCTATGTTTTCTCCCAGGGTTATTTTCCCGTTCACCTGTTCAATAAATTATCACAAGGCGGAAATGAAGATCAGTCAAACATACTGTATTTTGAAAAGGCAATGCACGACCATCTTTCACAGTTTAGACCAATATTCTTATCTCTACTGCATGTTGATTTTACACGACAGTTATCAAACATGGTTTCCGGCTCAATCCAGGCTCTAGGACCACCAAACTACGCTCTAACCCTCCCCTCCCCCCAAATAGGGCTCCGGGTTAAGTGGCAAACGTTTTGAGAGCTCCATTCCTACAGCAAAATAATTTTAGGCATCGGAGAAACAAAAACAATGGACCTCCTGGCTCCACAACAAAACAATTAGAGTTCCAGAGCTTCTTGGGACCCTGATCCTTTCTGAAGCTGACGGAGAGGTGAATTTCAACTCAGTTGACCAAACTCGATTTACAGCTAGTACTGCAATGCTCCAATTTACTCACATGTTTATTAAAGTAAGAGAACTTTGAATATTGTTCAACCATACAATCACTTCTCGACTTGTATTGCTCCACAGATCTGTTAGTCCACCACATCACTCCGTAATTTCCGTATTTATCAAACATTCGACCTGCAGCCAAAAATATATATTTAATTCGACCACAATGAGATAACACTGAGGACTGACATTCATCAAAGTTATGGAACATTGAAGTTTGAAATTTCCGCCAATTTGAGCTATTTTTAGTAACAAAATGGCGGAAAATTCAAACTTCAATTAGTGATAACTTTTGAGTAGATTAACATATTTCAGAACTTTTTTCAGTTTCAGGATCTTTGTGACAAGTTCTTTCAGAAACTGTCATAAATGTTCCATATTAATTAAAAAAATTGGCGCCAACTCAAATCATTTTCCTGCCAAAACATTGATGAGTTCCATATCTATGCAAAATTTCAGGTAGCTCGTATCAAAAGCCAAAAAGATGAATGAAGGCGAGGGTTTTGGGGTCACTTTGTGCCCACCGTAGCTGATTGAAATTGGTATTCATCAGTTTCTGAAAAGAGCATTCTCGTCCCCAGAGGCCGCGATCCTTTTGGTCAGCACCAATGAATCGAGACCTCTGGCAACCCCCAGCTTGTGAGCATGCGCAGAGTACTCGTTCTGTAGTTTTCAGCCAATCAGAATTGTCAGATTCGACAATCAGTCTGTGATTCGCGGACTTCCGGTTTTAGAGACGGCCAGAGGTCGTGATTCTTGGTGCTGACCAAAAGGATCGCGGCCTCTGGGGACGAGAATGTTTAAAGTGCGTTTTTCACGTGACGTCATCAAATTCTAAAATTCAAAACCAAAGGGCCGCCAAACTTTTTATACTCATCAGGAATAAGGGCCTGATTATATGAGCCGGGCTGGCCCGGTTTGCCGGGATGGGTTTCTTTGTCGGCTAACCGGGCTGGCTCGGTTGTCATGTAATCGCGAAGTTGATTTTTGTTGCGTTTAACAGACGTACCGAGATCTCGGACACTGAAACAAGCCCGGCTAACCGGGCCAGCCCGGTCCATGTAATCAGGCCCTAAGAGGTGTAACGGTAAATTTATATCAGCCTACAACTTTTCAGATTTTTCAGCTCAACAGCGTCCTTCGTTTAGAAACCAGCGCAATTTGAATTTCAGAGTCATGGCGGTGCGTGACATGAAGTTTCGATCATGTTTGTCGAAAAACACATGCTTATCTCGCGAGTTTTAGCTATTGAGAACTTTAAGTATTAGGAAAAATGTTATGAATATTTGTTTGTTCAGAACAGGTAACCAGTGGCCTAGATAACCAAAGTCCAGATGTTTACACTATCTCCGGAGGTACACCAATACGGCGGCCCCTTACTGCAAGTTTGAAATAACGCACGCACCTGAAACTTGGAGAAGTGTTTTCTTTATTTATCTTCTATAGTTTCTTGACTCTGTCCACTTAATGGTTTTCGATTTGTTTTTTTGGTCACGTGAGTGAAACGCTCTACACGAGGTATGTCATATTTACCCGAATTGTCAAAGCCATGAGAAAGCTCGTGTCCCACCACAGAACCAATTCCTCCAAAGTTGACGACTCTGGCGGCACATTAAAAAGCAAGGATAAGTGAATGTATTTTAGCCAAAAAACGGTAAATAAAAGTAAAATATCAAAGAAATACTGGATTTTGATTGCTAGATACGACACAGAAATACAAACTTACTTTGGGAATTTCTTGTTGTAATACGGAGCTTGCAAAATACCCGCCGGGAAAACTAAAAAGAAACACAAAGATGTTTTATAAACACTCAAAAACCTCTCCAAGATATTCAAATTGAAACAGTGACACTCAATGTTCGTTTTCAGACCTTTTCAGTGACATATAACGTGATCGGGTTCGATCAGTTTGTCTCCAGTTTGACTGTACCACCCTCTAAAGGAATTGCGAGACGAAATGCGTCTGGCAAAGAGTATAAGAGCACTTTTGCTAAGACGCTAACCATAGAGAAAAAATTCAGAAATGGCAAACGTACCGATCTGGTTCCTTGATGGATTGTAATAAGCATTGACCGTCGAAGGAGTCATATACCACCTGGAAAAGAGCAGGCGGCAAAGATAAGACTTGGCTATAATGCAAACAGGGCGTGAAAGATACAAGACCTCATAGCAATAGGTTAACTGTTGTAGCACACGTTGAGATATTTGTTTTCTCTATTTCAGTGGCATGCCTGAAAACTTGCTGGCAAACGGCAAACCGGCGAATGCCACCTAAAAGGAGTCATTTGCTAGAAAAGAAAGCGACATTGACTTTAAATACTACTAATAAAATCAAAACGTGACAGTTGTACTAATGTTGCAGCCGACTCTTTGTGTAAACAGTGTAAAGTGAGTGTGTAACTTCAGTAGTGCCATTATTGTTTTTTCATTCACTCCGACAACTTCAATAAAAAACACCCAAAACTAGAAAACCGGCATTCAGCCGTTGAATACTAAACTCTTACATTCAAGTAGTATACGCATACAAAAAAGCCTCATGTTTAGTCTAAAACGCGAGTTTGTCCCGTTGAAGTGGCAGAAATACGTTACCGTATTTCACTTACCGCTGGGAGAGGTCTGCAGTTGAAACGTGAACCGCAAACGGCAAACGTGACGGCAGAGCGTAGGTTACGTGATGTTTTGAGGTTTGCGCTGCCGTTCGCGCAAACGATCGCGATCGCGGGTTAAAGCGCCCGACCGGTATGCGGAAAGTCGCAAGCTCGACTTCCGTTGGGAGAACTTTCTCGGGGAACGTTGACAATGTCTGATTTTTTTTGAAAACATCTTATTCGTTTGCTAATTGGTTTTACAAATGCTCAGCCAATCAACGAGCCAGCAACCGCACGTTGACAGTTATTGGCAGCTTTAAAATGGTTTTCCAAACTTGTCAACCAATCCGCGACAAGCAGTTAATCCCATATCTTATCAGTTATTTCAGACATGCTCTTTTCTAATGGCCATACTTATGTTTATCTACAGGTTCTCGAAGTCTTTTTAGAGTTTTCAACTGGTGGAAGTCATCTGAGTTCCTTTTGTTCTGGAAGTAATCCATCGGTTTAAAATTTAGCTGAAAGAAAAAAAATAGTTACGGCAGAATTTATCATCATCATCATCATCATCATCATCATATCCTTTATTTAAACACGATAAAATTTAAAGCTAAAGCTTGTGGGGTCGTGTAAAAAATAGTCACAATATGAAACGATGTTAAAATATGGATAAAATTACTCATACAACTAACATGAATGTACAATTAATCAAAATGCCTTAAGTCCAGTTTTGCGAGTTTCCTTTTTTGCAACTTGTCTAAGTATTCAGCATATATCGGGCGGGTTGCTACTTCTTTCCAGTGAAACCATAATGGCCACAAAGAGTTTGAAAATGTAAGCACGCTGTTTGAAATCTCCTAGCTTGTTTAACACGATTGCAAGGATAATATTTGGACAACTATTATACTAACCCCATCATACTTTTCCTTCAGTTTTTGTGGATCTTTAATATATTCTGGAAATCCAATCATGCCTACGACAGCGTCCGCCTAAATTAGGGACAATTATGTTAGTGGTATGGTTTCCTTTTATATTAGGATATTAACATTTTAATATTTTTAATATTTTACCGTTCGATCGTTTTAAAACTTTTATTTAATATTTTGTTAAGCGCTTGGAGGATTAATGTTCTGCCATGGAAGGGATGCTAGTCCATCGAAGGGGTTACCCCCAGCATTAAATTCGCCGGTACACAGTTGTACTCCTGGGCTAAGAGAAGTGTCACGAGAGTTAAGTGTCTTGCTCAACACCACAACGCAGTGTCCAAGTCAGAACTCTAGCCCGGACGACTGCCCGATAGCAGGGGGTGGGGGTAAGGGGGGGGGGGGGCGATGGGAGTTACATAGAGATTAATTCAAAGCAAAAAGTTTAACAACATAACTTCGTGCCACCCACCAACGAGGGACTCGCGAGTCTAAGTTTTTCAAAGTTGTTCTCGCGTCGTTGTCGAAGCAAGTGTTTTTTTAAATATTACCTTGTCCTCCGCTGCCAGACGTGTCTTGTCGTCCATCCATTCAAGATACGGTAAACCTTTTTTAAACGATGCACGGATCTCGTCAATCATGTCGGTTGCCTAGAGACCATTTGGAACACTGTCACACTGGATAATGGGGTTTAATAAAGTGCCTTAACAGAGCGTCATGCCCAGGCCTCTAGCGTGTGTTTCCCTTTGCATCACCTCATTTCCAGTGCTCTATCATCGATAAGGACAATGTATTGTCTGGTCTACTATATACGACTGGACTAGGTTGAAACTCTTCTCTGATTATCAGAGTAAGGCCTAGATAAGACGATTATTGGACCTAAGTTAGATTCACGCCGGTTTAGGTTAGGGGTAGGATCATCAATGACTGATATATAATATGACAGTTAAATCCGGAAAGGCACCTTTCGGCGGTTTGGTGGATAAACGGGTGGTGTAGTGTAGCGAGAGGGACGCTAACAGGCCAAAGGTTCTGGGATCGTTCCTAGGTGGTGAAATACTTCCCATATAATGAAGGGAATCCTGCACAGTCGATCACAAAACGGTCCTGAAAACGCGCGGGGACCGTTTAGCTGCGCATACGTTAACATGCAATCAGGCTTCTTTTTTGTACAGGAGAAAAAAAAAATTACTTCCCCGGTGTGATCAGTAGGGATATCCTCCTACGCAGTCGTTCTTTTGGCTTGTCACGCAATAAGATTGTCCATAGGAAGATTGCGTGACGAGTCAAAAGAAGTCTGCGCATTCTCGTCCCCAGAGGCCGCGATCCTTTTGGTCCGCAATAAGAATCGAGACCTCTGGAAGACCTCTGGCCGCCCCCAACTTATGAGCATGCTCAAAGTACTCGATCTGTAGTTTTCTGCCAATCAAATTTGTCAGATTCAACAATGAGTCCGTGAATCACGGACTTCCGGTTTTGCAGGCGGCCAGAGGTCGTGGTTCTTGGTGCTGACCAAAAGGATCGCGGCCTCTGGGGACGAGAATGACGTCTGCGAAGAGGACACGATCTCAGGCTGGGCATGCGTACCTGCTGTTTACTGCTTCCCTCAAAGGCCTTTTCAATAAACAGAGACCCCAGAGCCATTCCTATTGCCTCGTCAGTTTCTCCCATACAGCGCTTCCACAAATCTTCCGACCTCTTTGAGCCAGTAAGAACTTTGACAAGATCTTCATTAGCATCACGGAATTCTTCCGATAGTGATGGCGCTAGGCTCGCGACAACTCGCCACACCATGTAGTTGTTAAGTACCCTGAAAAGTTTGTGATATTTATTTGAATGAATGTCTTTCAACTTTCCGCCACGCTATTTCGACGGATAATTTAAGAAGGTCTGCAGTAATATTTGTAAACGAAGCATTTCTCGAAGCTTTAGCTAAGCATGCTTAAGCTGTGCTGTGGAACTTACCAGGGAATGGAAGTCAACTGAATACAACTCAACATAAGTAAAGCCGTGCCATGTCACGTCATCTATATCATGTCACGTCACGTCTTATAGTGTCACGTTATGACACGTCAAAATCGTGCTATGTCAATGTCATTGTCATGACTGTCGAGAACCGATCTTGCTTCTAAAGAAGAAAGGAGAGTGGATGTGTGCTCGGATGATATTTTTTGCCCTTTACATTTCTTTTTGCTTCAAGGTTCAATATATTTCCAAGCCCAACCTTCAAAATGTACAAAAATCATTCCTTACGTTTTTGGTGCTTTCGTTAAGACGGGCGAAAGGGCGGCGAGATAACGCGTAGCATACACCACAACCTCTTCCTTGTCTCCAATTTCAGTTTTCGGCTGCATATCTTTAAACCGGTTTTTGAAAAAATTCAGCCAATTGATCTGAAAAGAATGAAAATACATGCATTGCTGCCAGATTCAAGGAACCACTTGTTCACTTCACACTCCATGATTTCAATCTTCAGTCGAGGAACAGGTGCCACTTGATTGGAAAATCCCAGCCTAGTCCCCAGGCACCAGTCGGTTAGGCAGAAAGGCGTAAAACAGGGAGCGCGGGGATCGATGGTTAGGGAGACCCACAACGTCACTTGAACAGCGCCAAATCAATCCCAAACCGCAAAGCGCACCCTGCACGACCAAGAAGCAAAACCTGGGGACGAGACGGAGGGAGACCGCGGAAAAACGTAGCGCGCACGCGCATGACGTCACGATTTCTCGAGTTTTGTTTAGCTTAACTGATGATTCTCCGTGTTTAAATAAAGTTAGAAAAAGGTTTTCTTGAGGTGGCCATCGTCAGCAAGGGAGGCCATGATACATAGATGGCATGATTGTAGTCCAACGTGCGAACTTACGAGCTTGTAGCAGAAATTGGAAGCAAAATTATGAAGGGCGAAAATTGAGAGGCAAATAAAATAATCCACCTCTGGTATAAATCAAAGTGTTCACATTTTCTGGTTTTTCCGCAGTGTTGGCGGAGAAAATCTCGCTTCCGGGACGGGACTGAGCGCATGGTGTTCGTCCCTGAACTTGCTAAGCAGCTAACCCGCGATCAGGCGAATTTTTTAAGAGGTTTTTCTGTCAGAGTTTCAGCTAAATCATTACAATCGTTCGAACTCCTCCTCCCTGTGTCTCGACCGGAAGCTTCATTCAAACAAGACAGCCAAAAAGAACACAAGCACGTCATAAGCATTGTCTCTCGACCAATCAGATAAAAAGCCAAAATCTGGCTTTTTTACATGAGATCCGACAAGCAAATGTATCATGCCCTCCTTCACCGAGATGATAAGTAGGGAGGGAGGGCATGATCGCAGGTTACTAAGCAGCGTGACGTATTTGCTCGTCGAACGTGATTGCTTACGGTGTATTCACGAACTCTCGCGCTAGTTTTTGATTGGATGGAAATAAACTCCTTGAGTGCCTCAACGAAGATTTGCCAAAAGCGGGACTTGTTCCCACGACTGTCTCGTCAAAGTGCAGTAAGGGGTATCAACGGTAAAGCCCCAGTACTTCGCGAGCTCAATTGCTTCCCGCGCTAAAGACGCCTTCACCTAACTTCTTCGCGCAAAGTGGCCCATGAGGCCTCAACGAAAGAACTTGGTTGTTGCTTGGATACGATTTTCGCGCGAAAGAAATAACCAATCAGAGACATGATCTAAACAGATTTCTTCGCTTCAAATCTCGTTTACCTGGAAATTCTCTTACCTTGTTACAAAGCTTCTGAAGTTTCATGATGTTTGTTTTGCTGTACATCTCGTCGATTTGGCTTCGGTTCTCGTGAGGCACAGAAATCTAATAGATAAAAAAAGAAACCTTTTACATTGCACTGAAGACGAAACGTATTCATACAAAATCACTGATTACATGCACTTCCGTTAAAATATCCAATGGTCTCTTTCACCACGTGAAAAGCCTACCAATGCGTTGAGTGTGGGGTCGCAAAAAACCCAGAAACACTTTCTATCAGTTAAAAATCAAATGGAGCGATCCTTCCCACTGGAAAAGTTTTTAAACAAGTAGAGAGATATTCAGAGATATTCCTCGTTCCTCATTTTACCAGAATGACGACGAACATGGTGACCATGTTCGTTGATGAAGTTTGTGCTGGCTGTAGCGGTAGCAAATGGTGAAATGGAACTGTCTTTTCCACTGAAAAGTTTTCAGAGATATGACACACACTTGCCCCATACCACTGTTTTTTTTGTTAAAAAATTTCACTGTACCTGTTGTCGAAAGCACTCCAGGACTCCCTTTAATTTAACATTTTTTTAGCTGGTACTCCTTTATTTTATAAAATTAAATAACCTGAAATTTGAGTAGCTGTATTCATTTTGCTTCAAAAAGCCATACAACAAACCTTTGCCAGTTTCATCTCCAAGTCCAATACTTGCCGCATCTGCGATCTTGTTTCGTTCTCGTTTCCTCCCAGCAAAACACCAACAGTTGTCATATACTTCAAGTAAGCTACAAGTTTCTGTAAACAGAGTGTCAGAGTAAACAGAGTGTAAGTTAAAAAAAAGTTTCTGTAAACAGAAGCCATTGACGTAAACAGTTCAACACAGACCAACATTACGAATAATAAAGATAATGATGATGATGGCGATGACGATGACGATGTTAACGATAATCTTTCAGAATGATATTTGGTTTTCTCTAACTCTTCTTTGGGATGTTCTATCCCTGCCCCCTAACAAAGGATGGCAGGACACGAATCTGAATCGAACCCCTCAATATTTGCCGCGTCCTTTGTAAAATGAAATCCGTAGGGTTGATTTTTTTAGTCGTTACTCTTGAAAAGAGATTTTGTACGCTTCTTTAAAGAACATCCCACCCCCCTCCCCCCGCTTGGCGTAAACTCGCCACCCTTAGCGGGGAGGGGATAGGAAATGGGAAAGATTTTCCCTTCCCATCGCTCCCCGCGCTCGCGCTGTTCGCTGGCTTCCAGCTCCCGCTCACATTTTCATGCTAAATCCCAGTCTCCCAACATTTTCTTGCTAAAAGAGAAAAGCCGATGGATCGGAGGAGGCAGTGTTTATAACACAACTTACCGGGTCAGACATATTCTTAAGATAATAAATCCTTGAAAGTGTTAGTCCCCCTTGATCGATCTACAAAACAAGAAACGTAAATTTTGATGAGGCGGCGATCTTCAGCCCGCGCGTTTAGACCGCGGTCAGGACGCGTCTTCCTTTCTGCTACGGGCATACTGACCAAAGCAAACCGCGCGGGCATTGACAGAATAAATTACCTTGATGATATTTTTGGAAGAATCTTTATCATCTGCGTCGACATCTGTGCCGAAGAACGCCGAAACTGAATACTTATGCACTGCCTGCAGTGTTTTATCGAAATCAAATTTCGATTGGTCCCAACCCTTGGTTACGTTCCATCCTCCAACGCTTTTTATCATATCGAGCAGTGGTTGTGCTCCTTTTCTGTTGATGGCTGTCAAGTTCATGCAAGCACCGTAAAAAGTCTTCGCTTTCTTTATACTTTCAGACTTAGTTGTGGCGCTAGTTAATAACTGCCGTACAATCCGTTCATTTTTCTCCTCCAAAACTGAATAAACTCCCCAAAACGACTTGCTTTCCGGAATGGGGTTGTTCTGAGCCCATCCACCGCATGCATATTCGTAAAAATTGTCGCAAGGATCGACCGACAGGTTCATCGAATGGAAAATATGATAGGCGGCGTCTATACAGCCCTCGCTGACACATACTGCTTTGTGTTCAGGTTCAGATGAAACCGATTTACCGTTTCGTGCCAGCAAGGCGGCAAACACGATGCAAATTATAATCAACACTGCTATAATCGCCACAAGAATAGTAGTCTTTGTAAGCTTTAGTTTACAGGGGGAACCGAGACGTGTTCCACCTTCGTTAGAAGAGACAGAAAAGCGAACATTGGGCTGGTTTTCTACAGAATCTGTGCTCATCAGAACTGGTTCGTTGTGGCCGTCTTCCCACGAGTCTTCGCTGAGCAGAGGAACATTTGTTGTCATGTCGTTGGTTTCTGCGCGTGTATAGTCTCTCGTCGACGACATTTCGCGTCTTGCTTCTTGAGAATTTTGAGGTTACACGCTAAAAAAATAGCACCTGTCCTCGCGATCGAAGAAGAGGAAGGATTTTCAAAATTTTCAAATGGCCGTCACTCGGCGTCAGGCCAGACAGAAATCGGGATGCGTATACGATGTTGCGACGAAATGACTTTTGCTGTCACTTGAAATATCCCACCTTCTCTGCTTGCTTGGCCTTCTTGTTAAAATGGCACTCTGTAATCCGGCTTTCTACGGATTTCGGAAATTATTTTTCCTCTAAAACCCAAAGCATTATCCGAGTACCGGATTAAATTATGCAAATATCGAGTAAAGCGGAAGCTTCCGCCACTTTCAGATGCAAATATATTGAAATGATGTGACACAACTAAACTGACCCGCCGCGCCGAAGGCCACAAGCGTTCTGTCACGCGTTCTAGCTGGGCTGTTCACAGTCCGCTATTTTTTCGTATTTTTCCTCGATCGGCGGAAAAAATAGAGTAGCTGTGAACAGTCTACGTTCTAGCTAGCCTGTGTCGCAGACGTAGTTTTAAACCCCGGTTTTATAACAGAGATACTATCCCACTTTTCTTTTGGTCAGCACCAAGAACCCGGTGCTGGTTAGGTACGTTATGTATGGGAAATTATCATGTACCCAATATATTATTATGTAATCAATCATGACACCTTACCCTAACCCTAACCCACATAATCCGTTATGTAGTCTAAAGCGATTTAAATATCCCATATATCCATATATGCTGGGTACATAATGGATACATGTACATACTATATAATTTCCCCATACATCATCACCTATCTACGCGGTGCTGACCAAAAGAAAAGCGGGCTCTGGGGAGGAGATTGAGGAAATTTTATAAAGCAAGAAAAAATCTAAAATGCTAAAAATACGACTCGTCAACGAATTTTACAACAACAACCCTATTCAACTGATTTTTTTTATTTGTAACCAAGACAAGTTTTTTTGCTCATATTGCCTGGTTTTCTTTTGGAAACAAACTGACACCAGGAGCCCTGCTGACACTGATTAAATAAAAATGTTTTGTGAAATTTAATAGTTGATTGTATTCTTTGCATGACTTTTATGGGAAAAAGTTTTAACGTGAAAAAAAGCCGCCTCACTTTAACTACCAGCTGCCCCGCGCGCGGTTGTGTGCCAGTTTGCTTCGTCACGCAATCTTTGCTCGTTGTCATGTGACTAATTGCTTCGCGAATTTAGTCCAAACATGTCCCTGTTGTGAACTTCGGAAGTGGATAGAGTGTGCCCAGCTTTTAGACCGTCATGGATTTGAGCAAAGTAGCTCAAAATATCATAAAATGTGTCGCTACTGGAGAGGTAAGAAATGTAAGATTTTACTGGTAACTTCTTGGAGATTTTGGTCTATTTTCAAAGGGACTGAAGTTTCTTACATTTCAAAATTTGTGATCTGGACTTATAAACTTAACAGTCAGCTTTCTTGATAAGCTCATTTTGATTTTTAAAATTCTCCCGTTTCGATATAGCTTTCATCTAGAGCCTTTATGCCTGAAGGGTTTGTTTTCACTTCTAACTTAATAGCTTCCCTTTGGCGACTTTTTTCGTCAGATTTTCAAATTGCCATTACGTAACAATTACCCTGAACTAAGCTTATATCGTTATATTTAACACAAATGCCATTATTTCTCTAGCTTATCTCAGAGTTTAGTCATTTTCTTCATCATGCATGGGATGTACCAGTCTGTTGTGGCCATAGAATATATCATGTTATTGTAAAAAATTTGCCCAAAATGCACAACACTTAATTTAATTTAGCCTTTAAATATAAGCTATTTTTAGAGGCGATCATTTGAAGGCAAGGGTCTCTCTTGGCCCTTGGACTCGATATTTTTGTTCATGTGAGTTTCTCATGACTGATTCTCACAAGTGCTGGGGGGTTGGGGGGGGGGGGGGGAGAGGTACTTGCAGTATGCAGTATCGCAGTATCCGTATTGAGGTATTTTTTTATGCCAGGTATTTTTGGGGTCTAAAATTCCAGGCTTGTGTATTGAGTGTGTTCGCGTGACGTCACGACGGCCATGTTGGAGGAGTACAACAAAGAAATGGCAGCCATGTTGGAGGAGTGAACGAGTCTTTTGGGAATTGAACTCTATTTTCATGCAAATTCTTCCTTTTGTTTCAGTAAAGCAATATGGATGCTAGTCACGTGAGCGAAAACACACTATTGTTTTGGGTTTGCAATATGGAGCTCAATCAGAGCCCCCGTCATGTATAATGCAAGCCTACAAGGATCAACAGTATGTTTGTATTGATTGCTAAACTGATCAATGATATATAACATGTCTTCTGTCTGAACAGATGGTTGAGCTGCAGAGTTTATGGGCCAAGCAAACAGCTGTTGTGGTGTTCCTGCGTCGTTTTGGATGACAGTTGTGCAGGCTGTGGTCGACTGAACTCAGTTTGGTCAAGCCACAGCTTGATGCACACAACGCAAAGCTCTTTGGTGTCGGACTGGAGGAATTAGGTCTTGAAGAATTTCAAGAGGGAAAGTTTTTCTCTGGAGGTTAGTTTAAAAGTAAAACATTTCTAAGTACAAACTAAATACTTCACTTGTAGACTCTTATAAACATGGATTAGGACATGTTCTTAAAGGTGTTTGAAGGGGGAACGATTAATAATTATTAATTTTTAGTTAGAGGTGCTGTATACTTGGGATTCACATATTGTTAGAGAAATGTAGTTATTTTCAATTATTATTTAAATCCATATTGCCACGCAATTCAGGATAATGGTAGACCACTTGTTTTATAGTTAGATACTCTAAACGTTCTCAGAGTTATACTGGACAAAGGTCTTACCTTCAAGCTGCATGTCACAGTTCTAAATGCTCAAGAAAACTTATGCCAAGATTGCTGCCCTATGTCAACTTAAACGCATGGTACCGGTGGAAATTTTAATAAAACTGTACAATGCATACTGCCTCACCTGAAATACTGCAGCCCCATATTAATTGGAATTAGTAAGCCACTTAATAATAAACTCGAACATGCAAACCACTAGATATGGATTTAGAACTTTAGCGAATCTAGGCAGTGACGGAAGCTATGATTCAGTCCTGAAATTAGCCTCCATGCATTCATTAGAGCAGAGCAGTAGGAGTATACATTTGTAGCATGAGCCGTTGAAGCCATGTAGGGGGTCCAAGGACATGCCCTCCTGGAAAATTTTTAAAATGGATGCGTCCAGAATGGCTAAAAATGCATCCCAATACACCAGATGCACTGAATTATTTTATTATCACATATCTATGAGAGCAGTAAAATTGTAATTTTTCAATAGGGTAAATTTTATACTTTTCCCATATAATTATTGGGGGCTGAAGCGCCCCCCAATCCGGCTCCACAGTCCCTGCAAAGACGGCGGTGAGAGACCTTGTAAGCTGTGGTAGACTGCCACTAATGGGCTTTTATTAACCTCTGCTTTCCTATTGTTTCATTTTCTATATTTATAGAGTTGTATGTTGATTCAAAACAGCAGTGTTATAAAGACTTAGGATTCCGAAGGTAAGTAGCATTTGCTTGTTCCAGTTACTGCTGTAGTATTGGCCAGGTTAATTGTACATGTACATAATTTAGGGTATTGAATGAGCATGCAAGCCTTTGTGAGCACTGACGTTGACAAACGTTAGTCAAACAAGGAATGAGCACTTGCAAAGAAACTACTTCCACTAAAAATCACACATACAAGCACTTGAATGTAAAAATATTCAAGCATAAAGCAAACAAGCCAAGTTTGGTAAGTACTTCAAAAGTTAGAGGGACCATTTTTTGCCCCTGTGTGATTTGTAATGAATTATTAAACCTTCTGTCTTTAAGGTATAATGTTGTCTCTGTTCTTGGGGGATTGGCAGCTAAAGAAACAAGAATTTCCCTTGCTAAGGTGAGAATTTTTGCCTTTAATAAAAATCTCATATCATTTGTTTTCAAATCATCATTATCGGTATCCTTCTGTCTTTGGGAGATGATGGTGTTGCATCCAGTATTCCCAGTTGCTTCTTGCTATGGAAACCAGGATAAGCTCCGGTGGTTTGGGTCACTAGGCGACTTCCATAGCAGCATTTTGTCAGGTTTACCCAGCACATTTGTTTTCTTTTTTTCATACACCAGATTTTTTCTCTCTTTCTGTTTAATTCATTTTCTTTTAATAAAAAAAATGGTGTTTTTCATTTCAGGTCAATGCCAAAGGTATCAAAGGAAACCTGCGTGGGGATGGTTTACTGAATGGCGGAATGCTGATCGTAACAGCAGGTGGAAAAAAAGTGCTACTTAGTCACAAACAGTCGTCACCCGGAGATCATGTTTCTAATCAACAAATCCTTGATGTCCTTGGTATAAGTTCTGACGAGTTGAAGAAGGAAGAAAGTGAATCTGCTTCAGAAGGTGGAGCAAGTTGTAGCTGTGCTGCAAAGGATGGAGACTCATAAATCTTTTTGAATTGACTGATTAGTTTTTTTTCAGTAAATGTTTAATTAGGATATCGGATATTTATAATTACATATTGAAATTTTGTTTCTTGAGCTTTAGATGGCCTTTGGTAATAGGATTAATAGAATTGCCACTATAAATCATACGACAACTTTCTCTCTGATTTTAAAGCCCAAACTTGAGTTTGCATTGTTTCAGGTAGTTTTATGATGCCATTGTGTTAAACGTCAAAGGGACACATGGGGGATGTATGTTTGACATGCCTGGACAGCTGCATTTGAGTCACAGCTTTAAAAATTGTGTACGCCTGTATTTCTGGAATATAATCTTTATATTAGATAAATGAGAAATTATTGCAAGATTTCCATCTCTTTATGTTACTCATTTTTCTCTTTTGTAATATTTACAGACATTGAAGTTACAAAATATTTATAAAAATGGCATTTGAACACTAGCCTTTGCCTCCCTACCTCCCCCGCCCCCACTCCAACTGCTTTTGCCCGAAGCCTGGGAGATTTGCCCCCCCCCCCAAAAAAAGCCAATTTTCGGAAGTTGGGGTTCTGCAGCCCCCTTCGACCCCACGGCTCGTACGCCTATCGGTTCGAACCCCGTTGAAGCCCTTATTCACTGCGTAGCCTGCGAACAGGCTCTTGGGGAAGCGAGCGAGCGAAGGCAGCCGAATTTGTGAGCGTGATCTGAGGTCTGCAGACTTTCTTTGATTCCACTTATCGCCCACTATTCATTAGCCTGTGACATATCTGTCAATGAGGTGATCTAACGCCACGGGGATAACGCCATGGGATATTATAACATAGCTATATGCTAGCGCGCGCTCTGATTGGCTAATTTTTTATGAAAAAGAAATGGATGGTTCATAGAGATGGTTCAGGCTGACGTCATTGTCGGTGAAATTTCTTGCCAGCAAGAGTTTCTTCTCGCAACCTTTTCGGAAAAAAATTAAATTTAGCAGTCACTTATGGTTAGTAATAACCCAACATTTGAGTTAGGGTTTTTCGATGACATTCAAGAGTTAGATAACGTGTCTGAAATGGTTGAAACATCGGAAACATCAGATAAGTCGAGAGATCAACAACTGAGCGAAAGTGCGACTTTTCAGCGTGAAAAATGTCTTGCTATGTTATAAAAGCAATGGACAATGCCTAGCGCGCGTCCATCCAATTCGGGATGCACGCGGATAGTTGGGAGAGCACTTAGGTAGCTAGAGATGCTCTCGGCTGCGCCTCGAGCATCTCTTACGCTAACTTCGTGCTCTCCCAACTATCCGCGTGCATCCCGAATTGGATGGACGCGCGCTAGGCATTGTCCATTCCTTTAATTGTCGCTTTAAAATTTCAACTCGCACGCTTCGACCTACCATGCAACCTATCATTTTATCTGAACACCAGCTTTATTCAGGGAGTCGCTTTTGTCTGTTAGCTTTCTTCCAACTGCTTTTGCCTGAAGCCTGGGTGTTTTGCCCCCCCTACCCCTCCCCCACCAAAAAATCGCCAATTTTCGGAAGTGGGGGTTCTGCAGCCCCCTTGGACCCCACGTCTCGTACGACTATGGGTTTGAACCCCGTTGAAGCCCTTCTTTAAATTGAAAATTCACTGCGTAGCCTGCGAACAGGCGCTCCAGTGGAGAAAATTTCAGCGAGCGAAGGAAGCCGAATTTGTGAGCGTCATCTGAGGTCTATCCATTAGCCTGTGACATATCTGTCAACGAGGTGATCTAACGCCACGGCATAATTGTCGCTTAATTTTATCACAGGCAGACCACCCGATGTTTGAGTTTGTTGCGTGACACCGACCAATAGCGGTTCTATTTTGCCCGTTGTGAGCCATTTATGTTGGGTACAATAACATAATGGGTACATGTGTCTACATAATATATAATTTCCCCGTACATCATAACCTATCTACGCGGTGCTGACCAAAAGAAAAGCGGGCTCTGGGGAGGAGATTGAGGAAATTCTATAAAGCAAGAAAAGATCTAAAATTCTACAACAACAACCCTATTCAACTGAATTTTTTTATTTGTAACCAAGACAAGTTTTTTTGCTCATATTGCCTGGTTTTCTTTTGGAAACAAACTGACACTGATTAAATTAAAAATAGCTGATTGTATTCTTTGCATGACTTTTGTGGGAAAAAGTTTTAACGCGAAAAAGCCTCACTGTACTTGAACTACCAGCTGCCCCCGGTTGTGTGCTCGTTTGCTTCGTCACGCAATCTTTGCTCATTGTCACGTGACTAATTGCTTCGCGAATTTAGTCCAAACATGTCCCTGTTGTGAACTTTTGAAGTGCGTGTGCCCAGCGTTTAGGCCGTCATGGATTTGAGCAAAGTCGCTCAAAATATCATAAAATGTGTCGCTACTGGAGAGGTAAGAAATGTAATATTTTACTGGTAACTTCTCGGAGATTTTGGTCCATTTTCAAAGGGAGTGAAGTTTCTTACATTTCAAAATTTGTGATCTGGACGCAGCTTTCTTGATCAGCTCATTTTGAGTTTTAAAATTCTCCGGATTTAAAATTCTCTGGATGTAGCTTTCATCTGGAGCCTTTTATGCCTGAAGGGTTTGTTTTCACTTCTAACTTAATAGCTTCCATTTGGCGACTTTTTTCGTCAGATTTTCAAAAGTTGTCATTATGTAATGCAGCTATCAATGTTATGCCCGAGGGGGGGGGGGGGGGCACGGGATAGGGTTTGATCAGAAACGAATATCCCAAACCCTTGGGATAAGATTTCATTTCAAAGTTCCCCACCCTGAGGGAAACGGTTTTGAGTTCAAAGTTAGCCACCAGACCGATAATTTCAAGAATCTTTCAAGCCATGGAAGTAAAGATTTATGTACTTGCATGTTTTTTTGCATTTGACAAGCCTTGTTTTTCATTGATCGTGCTGCTCCAGTTAAAGGCAGTGGGGAGGTTCTGCTCTCTGTTTATGAAAGTTACATACTTATAAAGGCTCGGAAACAAGCTTCAATTTGACTTCGTTTTCTTTTATTAATAATTTGATGAATTCACAAACTCCAAAATATTACCACTCACTATTCTAGAGTCAACATGAACAATCATTCCAGTTTTTCATAGAATTTTAAAATTTCAATTATGAACGTTAAAGTTTATCTTGGTTCTTTCTTCAAGTTATTATTGATCCTCTTGCTGCAGTTTCAACAAAGTGCAGTACTCTTCTAAATACTAGAAACATCTTTCCTTCTTGGATACATTCAGTACTTTTAAATTAGATTTTGGACAACAACACAACAACATCTAACAATTCCTCCATTTTATTGGTGGAAAGTTCGAACTTTTGGGAATTCTGGGTACTTTCAACATGGCGGAACACTCACAGCATTTTTTAGCAGTGTTCAAACTTCCCGATACCGGACTAGCATAGTACCCAGTAGGAGAAGTAGTTCTTTCAGCTCTTTATGCTACAGAAGCCAAAGTGACCTGTTCCAGGCTCTCAGTCAGTGGCTTTTACTGCCTTTTTGCGTAACTCACTTACCAAGAGCCTGCAAGGATCAACAGTACATTTGTGTTAAATGCTAAACTGATGAATGATATATACTGATGTAAAGCATATGAAATGATTCGTATATATGAACTGCAGATGTAGATGAAAGTGAGAGATGATCATTGCAGTGAATTTCCAATTTAAGCAATTGGAATTAAAGAAGCCTGAAAAAACCAGGGCTTCAACGGGATTTGAACCTGTGACCTCTGCGATACCGGTGCGATGCTCTACCAACTGAGCTATGAAGCCACACAGTGGAGGTCAGAGTGAGGTCAATTTATTGAGTTCACTTTCAATAATATATATTGTGTCTTCTGAACAGATGGTTGAGCTGCAGAGTTTATGGGCCAAGCAAACAGCTGTTGTGGTGTTCCTACGTCGTTTTGGATGACAGTTGTGCAGGCTGTGGTCGACTGAACTCAGTTCGGTCAAGCCACAGCTTGATGCACACAACACAAAGCTCTTTGGTGTTGGACTGGAGGAATTAGGTCTTGAAGAATTTCAAGAAGGAAAGTTTTTCACTGGAGGTTAGTTTAAAAGTAAAAGCCTGAGAACAGGCTCCGGGGCTGGGTCGTGGTGAGTAGGGAATGGTGGAGCCTGTTGACAAAGGGTTCAAGCCACAATTCCGTCCCCTTGTAATTTAAGCTGTCAATTATCTTTCAGCACATGTCATTAACTACTCGTGGATGCATTGGAATCTCTGCATTGGAATGTAAATAGATTCGCACGAAAATATAAAACTTCACTCCGGGTTTACTCCAGCTCTTTGATTTCCCGATTTTGTAAGAAGCCATTAATCTGTAATTCTCAGAATTCTAAAAGAATAATCTCGCCACCGGTCTTCAACGTTTCCAAAAATAAGGAATTCAAGCTCGGATGGGCATCACAAAGTCAGGGACTGCCGAGCAGATTTTTTATTGTGGGGGACTAATGCAAATGGCGTAGATATGTGCCGTTGAAGCCATGTAGATGCCCTCCTGGAAAATTTTTTTAAATGAATATGTCCAGAATGGCTAAAAATGCATCCCAATACACCAGATGCACTGAATTATTTTATTATCACATATCTGTGAGAGCAGTAAAATTGTAATTTTTCATTTGGGTAAATTTAATACTTTTTAATTATTGGGGGCTGAAGACCCCTCCCCCTCCAATCCGGCTCCGCAGTCCCTGCAAAGACGGCAACGAGAGACCTTGTAAGCTGTGGTAGACCGCCGCTAATGGGCTTTTATTAACCTCTGCCTTCCTATTGTTTCATTTTCTATATTTATAGAGTTGTATGTTGATTCAAAACAGCAGTGTTATAAAGACTTAGGATTCCGAAGGTAAGTAGCATTTGCTTGTTCCAGTTGCTGCTGTAGTATTGGCCAGGTTAATTGTACATGTACATAATTTAGGGTATTGAATGAGCATGCAAGCCTTTGTGAGCACTGACGTTGAAAAAAGTTAGCCAAACTAGGAATGAGCACTTGTAAAGAAACTACTTCCACTAAAAATCACACATACAAGCACTTAAATGTACAAAATATTCAAGCATAAAGCAAACAAGCAACACAAAAATTTTGCAAGCATTTTGAGTTAAAGCCAAATTTGGTAAGTACTTCAAGAGTTAGATGGGAGGCGCAGTGGCCTAATGGTTAGTGCGCTGGACTCTGGATCGGACGGTCCGGGTTCGAGTCCTGGCCGGGCCACTGCGTTGTGTTCTTGGGCAAGACACTTTACTCTCACAGTGCCTCTCTTCACCCAGGTGTATAAATGGGTACCGGCGAATTTACTGCTGGGGGGTAACCCTGCGATGGACTAGCATCCCATCCAGGGGGGAGTAGAAATACTATCTGTCGCTTCATGCTACAGAAACCAGGATAAGCTCCGGCCTGATGGGTCACTAGGCCCGACTGCAGACTTACCCTTACCTTACCTCAAGAGTTAGATGGACTATTTTTTGTCCCTGTGTGATTTGTAATGAATTATTAAACCTTCTGTCTTTAAGGTATAATGTTGTTTCTGTTCTTGGGGGATTGGCAGCTAAAGAAACAATAATTTCCCTTGCTAAGGTGAGAAAAATCTCATATCATTAATTTTGTTTCCAAATCATCATTATTGGTATCCTTCTGTCTTTGGGAGTTAGTTAGTTCTCTCCGCGCCATGAGGCGCATAAGGACCTGGAAGATGATGGGAGTGTTAACTACTGGCAAATACGCAAGTGGCTGTAAAGTACAACTCGCTAGACTGTGACAGTCTTTGTTGCACTTGGTGCAGATGGAGGAAGGCTGCTCTGCTTTCTGTACACCATGTTTGCCAGCATGGTGCCAAAATGAGCGGTCATCTGCATGGCATTCACATCAGTTGGTGTGTTATAGCTCACTCCCAGCAGGTGGAAATACTTAGGTTGTTACTATAGAAGCTAAATCCGTGTACATAGTTTTTCGTAATAAGTTGTAGCTTTTTATATATTAAATTGTTAATGCCTAATGTATTTACAATGTTTAAATAAAGATGACGATGATGATGACCAGAGGGAGGGGCCCCTACTTTTTTATGGTAAAATGACTCATAAACAAAAAAGAAAAATAACAAACAAAATTACTGAAATCATAACACATTTTGTTTGTGAGTAGAAAGGAAAGGCACCCAGCTTCCTGTCCCCCCCAACTTGGCTCACACATTTCAGCCCCCCTCCCCCTCCTACTAAAAATCTTGCTACATGGGCTTTGACCACTGATACTCAAAATGGGTAAAAATTTTCATATCATTGGCCAACCAACTTTGATGAACTCTACAAGGAAAGCAAACAAATGGTCGACAGTCATCTGTTTGGCTCAGGTCTTGAAACTTTTTTGCAAAACCGTGCTCTATGTTGCATACAAAATGGCTCACTGTTTTCTGTAGGAAACAAAACCCAGATTCAAATAATTGGAGTGAGTGTATTTGTGGTCATTCACTGTCTGCATGGCTGTTGATTAACCTGGTAAAATTCCTCATTACTACAAAATAAACATTTTTAATTGTCTACCTGTCATTTGCATTTTTTGAATTTTCGTGAATTCCGGATCAGATGGTTCGTGTTTGAGCCTCATTATGAGACTCTTCTCATACTGCCACTCTTCACCCAAGTGTATAAATGGGCACTGCAAATTTACTGCTGGGGGTTACCCTGTGATGGACTAGCATCCCATCCAGGGGGGAGAAGAATACTCCCAGTTGCTTCATGCTACAGAGACCGGGATAAGCTCCGGCGGTTTGGGTCACTAGGTTTGACACAGACTCTACCTACCACCATAGCAGCATTTTGTCAGGTTTACCCAGCACATTTTTTTTTTCCATACACCAGATTTTTTCTCTCTTTCTGTTTAATTCATTTTCTTTTAATAAAAAAAATTGATGTTTTTCTTTTCAGGCTTTTGCCAATGGCATCTATGGAAACCTGCGTGGTGATGGTTTTCTGAATGGCGGAATGCTGATCGTAACAGCAGGTGGAGAAAAAGTGCTACTTTGCCACAAACAGTCATCACCCGGAGATCATGTTTCTAATCAACAAATCCTTGATGTCCTCGGTATAAGTTCTGACGAGTTGAAGAAGGAAGAAAGTGAATCTGCTTCAGAAGGTGGAGCAAGTTGCAGTTGTGCTGCAACGGATGGAGAGTCATAAACCTTTTTGAATTGACTGATTAGTTTTGTTTCAGTGAATGTTTAATTAGGATATCGGATATTTATAATTACATATTGAAATTTTGTTTCTTGAGTTTTAGATGGTTTTTGGTAATAGGATTAATAGAATTACCACTATAAATCATACAACAACTTTCTCTCTTTTTTTTAAAGCTTGAGTTTGCATTGTCTCGGGTAGTTTTATGATGCCATTGTGTTAAACGTCAAAGGGACACATGGGGGATATATGTTTGACATGCCTGGACAGCTGCATTTGAGTCACAGCTTTAAAAATTGTGTACACCTGCATTTCTGGAATATAATCTTTATATTAAATAAATGAGAAATTATTGCAAGATTTCCATCTCTTTATGTTCCTCATTTTTCTCTTTTGTAATATTTACAGACATTGAAGTTACAAAAAATTTATAAAAATGGCATTTGAACACTAGCCTCCTACACAGGCGTTATTAGGGGATTGCGTTACCACTTGTCACAAGTGTAACACAATCCCCTAATTATGCCTGCATAGGAGGCTATTTGAACACAAGCCTTTGTCTCCCTACCCGCCCCCCCTCTAGGCACTTTGGGTGGAATATTTAAAGATCCTCCAAAAAACAGTCTTTCGTTGCATTGAACTGCAGATTCCTTTGATGGATGGGCCAAGTTTCCTCTGAAATTGAATAAAAAATTTGGATCATGATGACCATGATTCCTTTTCAGACTGTTTATGAAAAGGTTAATTTTCTGATTGGTTGCTTAGTTCAGCGTTTACCTTTTCATATAAACTCTAGCTGAACTCAATGAGCAACTCACAAAATTGACCTTGTTCCCAATGTGTGGCTTCATAGCCCAGTTGTTAGAGCAACTTATGTATGTATGCAACATAGGCCTACGGGCACTTTCGGACTTCAGGGGGCTGTGATCTCCCTGCCCGAAAAAAAAAATACACAATGCCCGAATGTGGTAGCCTCCCACGCAGGCGTCCTTTGGGCTTCGTCACGCGTTCCTTCCCCACCGACATCTGCTGAATCGAACGTCCACTTGCATTCACGGCTACGAACCAATCAGAGGTAACTTTCCAGTTTTGGGAAAACGATTCGCAGCATGTGATAGGATAGCTGTCATGCAATGAGTCAATACTGATTGTTTTCTTTAATTGGATTAAACAGCCTGTGAACGGAAGTGGACTGTCGATTCAGCAGACTTCCGTGGGGAAGGAATGCGTGACGAAGCCCAAAGGACGTCTGCGTGGGAGGCTACGAATGTGGGATCATGATTCATGAAGCCGGTATAAAAACACCCAAAAATTGCGTTAAAAAAATTAAGACGCTCGCAACTCGCACGCTTCTTGAAACTTTCGACCTATCATTTTATCTGAACACCAGCTTGATTCCGGGATTCGCTTTTGTTTTTTAGCATTCTTCCAACTGCTGTTGCCCCCCCCCCCCCCCAAAAAAAAAATCGCCAATTTTCGGAAGTGGGGGTTCTGCAGCCCCCTTCGACCCCACGGCTCGTACGCCTATCGGTTCGAACCCCGATGAAGCCCTTATTCACTGCGTAGCCTGCGAGCAGGCTCTTCAGTGGAGAAAATTTGGGGAAGCGAGAGAGCGAAGGCAGCCGAATTTGTGAGCGTGATCTGACGTCTGTAGACTTTCTTTGATTCCGCTTATCCGCCCACTATCCATTAGCCTGTGAGATATCTGTCAACGAGGTGATCTAACGCCACGGGGATAACGCCACGGCATAATTGTCGCTTAATTTCATTCTAAAAAATGCACGCAACAGTTGTCTCATGAGGAAACTACAAAGTTTTCTGTCGTGAAAACTGGGCAGGCAAAGTAATAATTGAGGCATACGTACAGCTGAGTTCCAATGCCTTTTCTCAGTCTTTAAAACGGAGTTAAAAATAGTGCTCTGCCAATTCATCTACTGAAAACTGACAACTGTATTTCCTCCAAAAATCGTTCTGAGTCAGAGTAAAAACTCGTGTATTCAAGCATTTTCCTTTGTATCCGGGAGATTTGGAGACCCGTACGGGAGACCGGGAGATTCATTCTGTATCCGGAAGACTCCCGGATAATACGGGAGAGTTGACATGAATGCTGACAGAGGTGTTTGTGTTGATTCCCTCTGTTCTGGTACTACTGGAGAATATTTCAGTTGTACATGTGAATTACTCCAGCCAAGGATTTAGAAGCCAAAACAATTTTCAGGTAACATAAAAAGTCGCAGAAACGGGCAGCCATATAAAAACGATCAACTTCATGGATCGCTTTTGTGTTGGTTTGTCAATAGCCATCTGTTGTCAGCAATACCAGATTCTGGTGTCATGGATCGTCGCCATCAAACGCGTGTCCACTAGCCTCCTACGCAGGCGTTATTAGGCGATTGCGTTACACTTATCGCCACTAGCGCCTGCTTAACCGCGACCAACATTCCTTTCCCATTGTCTCTCGCCAGACAAACTAACCAATCAGCATTGTCTGGAGGCATTCAAAACGATCGTATCGTTATAAAATTTCCCGCGAATCCGTTCTTCGGGATGCCTGCGCTGTTGGATACAATACTCTGGTGTATTTCGATGGTTGAAACACCAAATAAAATATTATTTATTGTGAATACAAGAGGTAAGCGTGCGAGTTTGATTCGGTCATAAGTTGGAAGGGTTAATATTTTGGGAAAGATGATCTCTCTCCCATGAAGACAACAGTGGATCAGAAATATTTATTTCAACGCTATAAAATGCTATAAAAGACTTCGCCAACTCGAAAACGCAAAGCGGAATTAATTTAGAAATCATCAAAGAGGTCCACATCTGTGGTATTTACGAGCGAACAAATCGAAGGGTAAAATTGGAAAGAGCCAGTCAAGGCGAATACAACTTCACCGCGCTGAATCATTCATTCGACAAACTTGTCACAGAACGATTTAAAACGTCCAGTGCTGCTGGGTTAAAAGGCTGGCTTGGAAATATATTCAACTTCTCCTTTCGATAGTTTATTGGGCCTTTGATTTGAGGCCTCCATTTGCTTAAAATTGGGTTTGAACAACCGACGATTAATGGACGGCGCACACACTTGAAATAATATTTTTCCGAACACCAAAATCGCTACGCAGTCGTTTAGAGTCTGAAACGTGGAAACTTTAACCCATAGGCTAGCTTTTCATTTGGCTGAACTTCAGTAATTCGTTGCTGGATTGTACGTCTTTTTGAGGAGCTGTGGGGAAAAATATGAAAACTGAAAATCAATGAGCTGGACTGTCGAACACACTGAAGGCAAAACTTGATAACAAACGACTTACCGTAGCCAGTTGATAAATTAAGGAGTTAATAAGTTTCCCTTCGCAAATTCAGAACTTGCTTTCATCTAAAATCAATTTACCAGAGAAATCTCTGACTTGGAGTAAAATCAATCGTCCCAGGCAGGTTTCATCTCATCGCATGTCTCGCGGCGGGAGAGGCGTCGTGGGGATTTTAGTTGATAAAATCTGATTGGCTAAGCGGCGGTCAAGGTGAAGGTCGGCTTTCCGGAGTTTAGTAGGTAAAATCTGATTGGCGAAGCGGCGGAATGGAATGTTGTCCTCGGTTAAGCAGACGTTAGTGGGGAGAAGTGTAACGCAATCCCCTAATAACGTCTGCGTAGGAAACTAGGTGTCCACAGGCTCCCGCGCGTTTTCCTTCTCCCCAGGATATGCTCGGCTCGCTGGGAGCCTGTGGGAGGCTAGCCATCTCACTTAATACTATTGTATTTTCAAGAGTTCAAACTAGTACTGAATTACACTGCATAATTTATCAATTAAAAAACAGTATTGTAAAATTCGTGAAGCGGGTGTTGCGTTCTATCGGGTGGTTTGTACATATTTGGAGATTTCGAATACCTGTTTATACTTGCAATTTTAGGTAACCGGTTTTGTTTTCGCCAATTAACGTGTCAGTTAGCCAACGACCAGTTCGCCAACGTATGAGGTCGATTCGCCAATGTCCTGGATCAGTTTGTCAACGCTTTTAATATATATCATCATAACCCAACCTTTATCAGTTCGTCAACGTTCGAAATATGTCATACTGGAAATTTACCTGCAAAAAATTCTGAATTAGGGCCTGATTACATGAGCCGGGCTTGTTTCAGTTTGCCGAGATCTCGGCACGTCTGTTAAACGCAACAAAAATCAGCTTCGCGATTACATGACAACCGGGCCAGCCCGGTTAGTCGACAAAGCCAACCAGCCCGGCCAACCGGGCCAGCCCGGCTCATGTAATCAGGCCCTTAGAGCAATATACTACATAGTGGAAAGAAGAAAACTATGGGGTAACTCTAAAGTATTGACTCTCCTCAATCAAGAATCTTCCGGACTTAAAAAAAGACGTGCAAGTTTTAGCAATTTTATAAATGGCATCAAGAAAATTTCTAGCTCTCCGACTCACCTGGTCATATTGTACAGAGTTAACAGTATTTAAATTAATGTCTTCAGCCCTTATATTATTGCACACAATTAATGTATATGGCACTTTTTCAATTCCATAAAAGGTATAAACTTCGTTTTCGTGTTTCTGTAAACAATATAATTAAATGTACATATAAACAATTTTCAATAAAGGTAAAGTTTACCTTCGATAACTTATTAGCAAGCCAATGAAAGGACGTTTTATATCTCATTTAATTGTGTTGTCCAATCAGCGTGCAGCTTTGAACAGGGCACGTCTGAGTTCAGAAAGTCATTTCGCACCGAAGAAAGGGGGTGTTAGTTTTCCTTGAGCGAAACGTTTAATACTTTATATTTGTATATCAGCTCAGGAGAGTAAGTTTAGGATCATGTCGGAGACAAACGAATTGGCTGCCAAACTTGCCCATCGCCAAGCGTTAAACGAAAATGAGGACATACCAAGACGCCAAATGAAAGTTTTCAATCCGTACACCGAATTCAAAGAATTTAGCAGGAAGCAGATTAAGGATTTTGAGACGATGTTCAAAAAGTATGTATCAGCTGTTATTTACTGTTTATTTTACTATTTAGATGCGGACTGGTCTTTCCGAGACCTTGTAAGTCCAGAGGGAATAGAGCATATTAGATTTTTTAAGAGCTTGCCAGCTTATCGCATAGCAGTTCATCTTGAATTTCAACAGGTCACATGTAAAATATTTTAATGCACTTTCAATTTCGATGTGAAGCAAAAAATTTCATTTGTGATACAAATTATCCAGAGTGGATATGTTCCAGGTAAATTATTGCCGTTAATTTATAAATAAGCCTTTTTGTAGGAGCCAAAAGAGCAGTTAGTTGCATATTTTTATGGAGAACTTGTATTTTGATCTTTATAAAGTATGAGCTATTTTACTTCTGTCTGTTAATCTTAGGTTGAAATTAACACAAACTATTTATTTCGAAGCTTGAAACCTGCTTAGAATCTGTCGTGGAAATCCTCTTCATCAATTTGACTGTAAGGGCCTGATTACATAAACCAGGCAGGCCCGGTTAGCCGGACTGGTTTGCTTTGTCTGCTAACAGGGCTGGCCAGATTGTCATCTAAATTTTGCGAAGTTGATTTTTGTTGCATTTAGCAGGCATACCAAGATCTCGGCAAACTGAAACATTCATAGTAATGTCAAATTCCCTTCTTCAGGTACGATGTTGACAATAACCACTATTTAGATCTTTCGGAAATGAAGCGCATGATGGAGAAACTAGGTGCTCCTCAGACTCATGTTGGACTTAAAAACATGATAGCAGAAATTGATGAAGACCACGATGGTCAAGTTTCATTCAGAGAGGTAAACACTCTAACTCCGATATTGATCCAGGAGTTTATTTATTTGACTTTGCTACAGTGAATCAACGTCGTGCCAGGGGATGAAACCAATTGATACCAACTCCTTTATTACCCACAAAAGGTTGACCACAACACTGGGAACTACATGTCCTACTCTTTTTCTAGAAGTGTGTGGGTTCTGTAACATCCCCTGCTAACCATGTAACACTGAAGATGCAGGAGACAGGGTCTACGATTTGTAGTATCCGAGAAGACTTGAACATCTAACCATTTGCATATATAATTACAAAGGCAGCACACTCTCCTCAGTTATTTGAAGACCCTGAGTGTTGGTCCAGTTTGGGACTTGAACCCTCGACTTCCTGCACAGCAGACTGGTACTCTAGCTACCAACTGAGCTAACAAGGCGGTTATTTTATGTTATATGCTCAATTAGCGATGTTCTTAACAAGCAGGGACTGGGAATGAATATTTAAAACCAATTGAATTGAAAAAATTAACCTTATTACTGGAAAGAGCATTTTGAACATTAGTGGATCTACCAAATTTGGGTGTTATTAGGTCAAACGCAAAGACATAGTACACTTTTGAAAATCTTAGCTATTTAAGAGAGCTTTGTATGGTTCATACTAAACTCTCGTTTGATGGATTTTTTAAGACCAACCTTTCCCTTATCTCCAATCATGTTCAAATTTCACAATTTGAACAAGGCTTATTTTATTCAAGCTTGGAGCACTATAAAGGCTTGGATGCTCTTTCACTTGTAGGATTCAATTTTCAACCCAATAAAACCCAATTGATTTTAGGTATTTGTACTCACTCCAAAGGGCTATGATTGCAGGAGCGGATCTAGGGGGAGGGTACAGGGGGTGCCCACCCTGGGATGACCTGCGGCTTTCTAATATAACTAGTGTTCTGCTTACGTCACCCGCCAGTTACATCATTCCTTAGTGGTGCACCCTGTCCGAAGAAAAATCCTGAATCCACCCCTGGATTGAGATAAGCTCTGGAATTTGTGAGCTGCTTGGCTATTGAAAATTTTGCATGAGTATCATTGATATTTAAATCTGATGGAATCTGAAGCAGGGAAGGAGTTGTGCCTATGAATTGAGACATATTTTCACTCAAGAAAAATTGTAACCGACTCTATTTTCATGTTACAGTTCCTCCTGATCTTTCGGAAAGCAGCTGCTGGTGAACTCGAAGAAGACTCAGGCCTTAGTCAGCTTGCTAAACTCGCTGAGGTTGATGTGGATGAAGTAGGGGTAGGTGGGGCAGCAAAGTTCTTTGAGGCGAAGGTTAAGGAGCAAGCATTTTCAAACAAATTTGAAGCTGAAATTCGACAGGAACAAGAAGAGAGAAAAAAACAAGCGCAAGAGGCCAAAGAAAGGAAGGAAGCTTTCAAAGCCAAGCGGGCAGCATTTGGTGTCAGTTAAAAATAATAAGCGTTGTAGGTTTGCTGAAAATTGTGTGGTTTTCCAATTACTTTCAAAGCAGCCATGGTAAATCTTTTATCCAATGTTCGATAATGCAAGCCAAAAACAGGTCTGGAGCATTTTTGAGGAGGGGGGGGGGGGGGGGGCTAATAAGGGAGAATTTTGTTAGGGCTGTGCCAAAAATGATGCATGCTGAGAAGGCTAAATTCGCTCCGACGAAGGGCTAACGCTCGAAACGTCAGCTCTAGAATCTCTTTATGGTGGCCAATTGACATTATCAACCCAGTTGATAAAACCAAATTATATTGTTATACTTCCCACCGACGCAGCACCACAGTTTCTTTAGAAACTTACCCCCTCTAAATTTGATTTGGATGGGGATACTCACACCCCTCGATTCCCACCCAGGGGTTTCATTAGGTTTTTGTGCAGGAGGTCAGTAAGGTTTTTCAGCTGGGCATTTTTATTTTTTCTTATAAAGAAAGTAAGTAGAGAAGATGAAAACAGGCGGGCAAAATCATGCCCAAGTCTCGTTCACAGCTGATCAACTTGCCCGGTGCCTGGCCCTCAATGAACCCCCTGCTCCCCTCAATTGAGCCCTGAAAATGGCCATTCAGTCTCTAAACAGATAGGCAGCATATCTGAGCATGTTTTGTTGGAGTTCCTATGCATGTTTTTTTTTTGTTTTCCAAACCATATGATTCTTATTTCCTCCAAATCTTTGGGAAATAATGGAAACGAAAAAAGATTCATTCCACAGTGTTGATGTGATTCTTATGTTTTATTCCCCTCACCTTTAAAGCCAAGTTGGAATTTAATACCATGTTGAAAATGACTGCCTTGTTGAAAGTGGGTGGAGACAGGGGGTCTGAACCTCCCGCTCCCCTCATTAGGGGTTCCCGCTCATTTGTTTTATTTCTAGTATCTACGTCTAATAGTATCTACTTGTTACGTAAATATTTCATGGTTAAAGTAAAACTGCTCTAATTACAAGGCAGTTAGATGTTATCAGACAGTAATTCCATTGTTTTGTTTTGTTTTGTTTGACTATTTAGAGGTTGTTTCACTGTTTGCTGAAAAATTGCTCTACAAGTTTTTACATGCATATTATTGCTTTCAATTTGTGTCCACTACACCATTTGTTTATTGCTTATGTTGGAGGTTTTAGGTTTGCAACAGTTATTGGAAAACCACACAACTAGATATTTTAGTATTGAAGGAAATAATTTTATTTCCTGCCAACCAATTATTAATGAGGTATGGACTGAGTTAATAATTTAGTCAAACAGTTTGCAGTTGTAATAGTAAGTCGAAGAGTGGTTTTTTATTTCAGCCATGAAATACCATGATTGTTTTCTTTCCTTTAGTTTTGATTATATAATACTCAGTGTTAGAAACTTGTAGGATGATGTCACAACTTTTTCACTTTTGAAACTGTATTAATTTTGTTAGATTTCGTAACAATTCAAAAATAATTATGCTAGTTAATAATTTCTATGAAAAAGCCTAAATAGATTTTGTCACCAGTTAGCCAAGCAAAATACCTTGATGGTTCAAATGCCAGAATTTTGTTAATCGAGTAAGTTGAACATTTCTAATGTTTTAAGTTTGTGTCAAATTGCATTTAAAAAGAAAATGCTCAAATTTGATAAGTGAAATTGCATCTTGCATAGTAATTGGTTCTTACATTTTATATTTCCTTGAGATAATTTTGTAATTACATTTTGCAGTAATAGTGAAATCTCCTTGATGTTGTTTTTGGTAGCAATTTTCACTTGAGTGTTGAAAGTAGTTCGCGTTTGCTTTGGTAATCTTATGCAACTTTTTCAACCAATCAGAAGTAAAAACAAAATCAATTGTGACTCGTGCGCTTACAGGTTTCCCCGTGCTTTGTGTTGGCTACAGGCCTTCTCTTCAAGTTTTGATTGCTTTGTTGAATTGTGAGCATCCGTTGTCATTGGCCATTTTGGTTTGGGTTTTACGGCACTCAATTGAAAATCGCTCTAACTCATATCTGAGTTGTGTTTGAAATTTGGAGTCCTTACTTTTGCTAAGAAGAAACATCTTCAGCGTAATGAAACATTTTATTTTTAAAGTTTTCCATTGATATTCAAGTCTTCAGTGATGCAGCTGAAATTTCTATCCAAGAAATTTTGTATGAGTTGTCAAATTTGAAAATTTTGATATAATAAACAGTCATTTTGCCTTAGAGCTATCTGGTGTTAGTTATATTTCGGATGCAACCTTTTTTACCCATTAAACTCAAGGTTATCTAGCTCTTAAATTCAATCCTTCTATGGGTGACACCGTAGTCTTCAGATTACCGCAATAGTCCACCATAGTCTTCAGGTTACCGCAAAACCTCAAGGAATGACCCTTGGTGTAACTGGTGTTTGCTGCACAGCAAACTTTTAGACTTTAGACTTTAGACTTTATTTTTTTATTTAAACACGGTAAATCTATCAGATAAAATAATAATAATAAAAATTACAATCTACTTTAATCTGTATAAACATGATCTAAAAATTTAAATAGTAAAAATAGAAAAATAATTAAATTCTGCTTTACATAGATGCCGTGTGCGTTTTATCGATTCAGACGAAGAAATCGCGACAACCATTTCGAAAAGATTGAAGTGTTTTTGCTTGCCGCAATTTAGGGGACAAGCTGTTCCAGATAACCGCACCATTATAGCTAAAGCTATTTTTCAGGAAATTGGTGCGGGGCAATGGAACAGCTAGTTTGTTTTCAGAGTTCCTTAAATTATAAGGTGGATCATAATTAGTGAAAACCCCAACAAGTATACAGGCACTCATTTTTCATTGTCCTCAAAGAAACACTGTTGCACTTTCTAGAAGAAGCATATTTCAACTTAACCTTAGAACCACAACACACACTGCTCACCAAACCACAGGTCGCCCATACATAACCTGTGATCAGGCGTTCCTATTTTTAGTGGCAAGCCTCTTGAAGCAAAAATATGTAGAACGCCTGATCGCAGGTTAGATCATGTCGAACAGGCTCTCCAGTGGTGAAGTTCGGGGGAGAAAATTTGGCGAATTTTTGAAAGGAGCCAAATTTGCGAGCGAAGGGAGCGTAACCTGCTTAGCTCGCCGAAAATTTTCTTCGCTTAAGGCCCCACTGTGGAGCCTGTTCGCAGGCTATGTAGCCACAGATATGCGGGTAATCACAGTAGTCCTACCCCTAGGAGCTGACCCAATGTCTTAAAGTATACAAAGCCGTATTTTGGAATCTATCAACCCATCGGCCAAGCCGATGGGTTGATAGTGGGGTAGCAGCAAAGTGTGGTGGAAACAATAGGACTTGCAATGCATGTATATGTCTATCAACACCTTTTATTCTGATGCTTTAAGTACTTGTTCACCTAATCAGTACTGAAAAAAATACCAGAAACTCGAGTTAAAAATTTTTTACGTACTTATATATGTTTGTACAGGCTTTCATGAGTTCAGCCAGAAAGAATGATGCAAGCATTTCCCGGACATGTTAACGGATTTTCACAGAAAATGTGAAACATTGACTTTATTTTTGGCCTGGTGGATTCTGCACAACTCGAAACTGATTGGTTCATAGACAATAGAATTGAGTGGTAATGCAAAACCAAAGCAGTTCATTAATTATCATACTTTCGACACTCAAATGAAAACTGCTCTATTATTAAGCTGTATCTTTACATTTCAGAAACTTGGGATTGTTTTTACATTATTTTAAAACTGTGTAACATTTCCCAATTTTTTTAAAAAAAATAAAACCATTTTAACATCACTAAATATATAACATATTAAACATTACCAGCTGACCATATTGCATCAACAGATATGGTCAAGCAGGTTTTAATTTAAATAATAAAAGTTGAGTAAATTAACTTAAGATAGTGTCTGCAAGCAAAGTTCTTTGAAGGTCTTATCAATTTCTTCAATACCTGCACCATCAGAGAGCCAGGAAACTAATTCTTTAAGAGGACAAAGTTCACCTTTGACCAGGGCATCACCGCAAAATTTCATTTTACTAGTGACCATTTTACCATTGACAAGAACACGAAAATAAAAGTTGTCAATAGAATCTCGCTGTTTTAAAGTTTCTTCAAGAGTATCCCTCCAGAGTTCAAAGACAACACGAGTTGCATAAGGAGTCAATCTTCGTCGATCATGAACTCCAAGGTTTAACAACAGTGGGGTGACTGTACTGTCATGGCCACTATACAGTACAAACTTAAGCGTGGATTTGTGTCGAGACTTGTTGATCATTCTCTTGGCCATTTGTATCAGCATCGGATGAGTTGCAACATCAGCTATGCCTGTGTAATTCTCTGCAAATGCCCAGGTTGCAAAATCCATTGCTTTGGCTGCCATTTCTTCTGACACACAGCCTCCAGGCCCGCATGGCAGGGGGTAATTGTAGCAGAAACGAGTGTAAATTGAATCAGTCAAGCTGCAAGAAAAACATGTTTTAAGTTTTAATCCAAATCAACCTTACAAGTTAATACAAAGGAGTGGTCTACTGTGAATGCCATCCCATTGGTTGATGGGTGGTTAACATTTTTTGCTAGCTTCACTGACCAGTACTGATGGACAATGCTAGTGCATATGTTTGACAGGTTTTAGGGGCTAATTGAAAGATGGCCTCTTTGCCCAACAGTGAACCACATGGCAAACAATAGGACATAGGGGCTCTAAGTTCTTCACAAGACAAAAACTTAAAAGTACTTCATGGTTCTTTTATTAAAATGCTCTTGGTTATGGCTGAGATTTGTTGTTTGCAGCTTTAAAGGAGCTACATCACAATATTTTGAGTCATTTTTTTACCATTAAAATGCAGGCTGGGAAACATTAAGATTATACTAAGGAAGAAAAACAGCAAACATGTGATACTAAACCAAAAAGGAACAAAGATGGTTAAGGATAGAGAAAATTGAGACGGATTGCAAGTGATGAATTTGAAGAATTTAGACTAATTTTTTCAAAGTGCACAAACCATTTTGTGGTAAGCATTGTGGCTTTCGTTTGTAAAATACAACACAATGTAACCTTGTGCTTATTCCAAACCATTTATACATTACATAACACTGATATCAAAGAGCTCATCTTACAATACAATGGTTGGCAGAGATGCCCTTGGCATCCTTAACAGCCGTGAAAACTGCTGCATAATTGGCTCCATTGCCTCAGCTCCTGCAATGTATTCTCTTCTCTGTTTGTATTCATTCCAGCGACTCCTTAACGAAGGACACTTGTATGGTACGGCATTGTCATCTTCATGAAACCATATATCAGATGTGATGTTGATGGTCAAACCCTCTGAACAGTGAATAATAATTACAAAATTATGCATCACTGCAGCTGTATTTCTAAGCCGCGACCATAAGCACTAAAGGCCATTAGGCGTACAAGCAATTTTTTGCTAGGCGGATCGGTGAACCATATGCCCAAAAAATTCCCCCAAGTTGCCTTAAGCTTGCCCAAGCCTGTAGGGGTCTGGGGCATTCTCTTCCAAAGAGTCCTCTAAGATACCATTTCCTGCATTTGATATCATATTGCGTTTACCAGCAAATCAGCATGGGGACCCCGAGTCTTGTTTCAAAATTTAAGTTCCTATAACACAATTAATCGATAGGCAAAGTTTGGCAAAAAGGAGTGAAATAATGTTAAGTATATGAACTGACAGGAAAAGATGAACTCGCAAACTTCACCTCACTCCCAATGTGTGACTTCATAGCTCAGTTGGTAGAGCACCGCACTGGCACTGCAGAGGTCACAGGTTTGAATCCCATTGAAACCCTGGATTTTTTTCAGGCTTCTTTATTTTCAATTGCTTAAATTAGAAATTTTACAGTTTTGTGTTGCAGTCTTACCAGTTTTAATAACATCCTTTGTTAACAGCCCATAAAGGAAGGCAGCAGCACTTTGCACACACCTTGTTCTCCGAGTCGACCGCAAATGAAGATCGCTAGACTTGATGCCTTTGTCAATCAAACTACTGTAAGCTGTTCGCATGTGTTTCCCAAGAGCAAAATGTTGAAGGAAACCTTTCTTTGTCAATTGACCAATTTGACACTGTTGTCCTGATGGAAGAAGACGTTGAACCGTTTTTGTACCTTTTGCAAACTCGTATGTAGAGATCTTCCCAGTTGCCTGTGTGTATTCATCAAACATTTGTTTATCGTCATAATCTGCAGTTTTGAATGTGCAATCATAATCATAGATTCCATTATCCATGTTCGGGATAAAAATAGCAGGAGTTCTGTCTCCATGTCGAATTAACACCTGCACCATTTCTAAATGAAAGCGCTGTTGATTAAGAAGTGTTTCTGAGCTTAATGATCCCTCAGCACCAGTAGTACGCATTGGAAAGTTACAGTAATGTGCCACAAGCTGCTGCACAGCCTTGTGGATTTTGGGAGGTGCTACACCTTCATAACTGGATGAATTGGATGAATTCCACACTGTAAAATAAAACATAAATAAATAACTGTATTAATTTTTTTCAGTTTCTGATGTCAACCTCTTTCTAGCATCCTATGTAGATGTCCCGGAGGGGGGGGGGGGAGGAGGAGGGGAGGTACCCCCCTATATGGGGAAGTGCCACTGGATAGGGTATGGTTTTTGACCCCTCAGTCCTGAACAGGGTATGTAATGCAAGCTAGGCTGTCCTAAACAGGGTCTGGAGCTGTCCTGGAAAGGGTATGGCTTCAAGACTTTTGTAGAGTTTTAAGCAATCAGAAATCCGAAACATTCACAGACCTGCCAACCCCTGACAAAGGAAAATCTGGAGACCCATGAAAGAAAAAAAAACGGGAGATTGTACAAAAAGTAGTGAGATTCTATTTTTTTCCGATCAAGATTAAACAAACCCATTTTCTATCGAGACAAAGTTCTAAGCATAAGCAAAACTTACAGCAGTTTGGTACAAAATAGTAAGAACAGTGTTCTCCTTTATTAGTTTATACCTTTATGACACTAGCATTCCACGTTAATTTTCCATATTTATTCAACAAGATAAGTGATTTCATTTCAGAATTATTTTTCCCCAAAAACCAGGAGATTGGGAGCCTTGTCGTGAGACCGTGAGAAATGACAAAAAATCGTGAGACTCACGGCACAACCGTGAGAGTTGGCAGGTCTGCATTCAGCAGTATATATTTAGCCAGTCATCAGTCAACATCATATCATTTTCAGCCAGCGGGGGTAATTTGCAGAACGCCGAACGCCCAAATGTTGGTCACCCCTATACCCAAACATGAGTAAAGAACCCTCTGCTCCTCGCCGGGTAGAAGTTTGTCTCATCTAGTTTCTTTTGTTAAAAAAACTTATAGTCACTGTAAAGCTTCATCTATACTGGTGAGCAGGTCTTTGCTCGCACATGCAACTGAGCGCTTTGACATAATTATCAAAGATGTATAATTATCACGTATAATTATCGCAGAAGCATTCTGAAGCTCAGCTCAGCTCAGTTCAGAATTTTCAATTAAAGCTTACCCCAAATCCACAGTAAAACTCCAAGTAATGCTAAGATGACAAACCTCCAGAAATGGTTGAGTCTCTGAAATTTATACTTCATGTGGTAAAACCTTCTTTTTAACGAAATTAAAGTGAGTGGAAGCATTATTTCATAGTTCGGTTTTACCGGCAAACGACGACAAAATATTGGCAGCCATGCTCGAGAGACGATTAAAATAGTACCCAGGTGTCCTCGATCTATGAATTATTGCGCATCACCAGCTCGCCTATAAACAGGCTCCGGGGTGGGTAGGGGATGCCCAACTGCCCTCCGACCCACCCCGTCTAGCCGGAGCCCGCTCGCAGGCTAATCACCAGCCAACATTCTGCAGCGAGGGTGGGGGTATAGTGGAGGAATGGCCATTTCAACAGATATTTGGGAGAATGTTCGCAGCTCATCTCTGTAGAACCTCTAATTTCATTGGATCTAGCACACAGCTCTATTGTCTTGGGGCTAGGGTCCATTGTTACCGTTGCTTGTTTATCATTTTTTCAGCCAATACTGTGGGACCTTGCAGAGCTTCGTACCGCCCCATATTTGGTTGTGGATTGGAATTGCTCAGAAGTGCTAACTAGGGCAATCACGCCTCGATTTTTTGACAATCTGTCGCAACTTTTCATGTCATTTCTTGAAACTCGTAAAACAAGTGAAACTAGGCCAGCCAGTATAAAACCATTTACATACAACTTCATTGCATAATTTTATTATGCACTTGTTTCATGAAAATATTTTCTTTACGTTTCAAACAATCCATAAATTCTTCACTCATACTGAGCAGAAACCTATGTTTTGGGGTTGTTAAGTACATTTTTGGCAGTAATTGGGAAGAAATGCATTTTATCCAGGGAAGTTCTAAAGTTAAGAGAAATAATAAATAATTAAGATTTAATTCAGTTCACTGGCAACACGGGGTGCTCTGGCCTCCTACGCAGGCGTTATTAGGGGATTGTGTTACACTTGTAGTGGGGACAAGTGTAACGCAATCCCCTAATAACGCCTGCGTAGGAGGCCAGGGGTGCTCCTGTGTCAGTCAGTTTTACTGTCTGTTTGTTCCAAAACTTTCTTTCTTCTTTCAAAATTCTCAAATTGCGCCGGATTTTTCAAGTTGTCAAGAAACAGCAGGTAATGACATAGGAAGGTTAAGGTGTCTGGTCGACTGAAGTAACACTTCTAATGGAATTTACCATAAACAAAACTTAAACAAATTGCTGTATAATACTGGCAATTTTATTGACGCCATGCTTCCTTTACCAGGGCTACTGAATACATGCTTTACTGCACTATTACTACAAGACCGCTTTGTGATTTATTGCAAAACTATGACATCACTTCCTTTCCCCAAATGGCATAAGCTTTTTGTTGGTTTTCCAAAACTGGTCAGCCAATCAAGACCACGAAGCGGCACGTGTAATTTATTCACGATCAAGATGGCAAAGTTTCGTCAAAACTTACATCAACACAGCAAATAAATCACAGAGCATAAACTACAATTGTTATTTTCTATATACATTCACAGCATTGTTGGTACATCCAAGTACATTTTAACATGATTAGAAAAACAAGAAAAATCAATGTAAAAAAATCCCAACGTTATTTGAAATTAATCTTCATTGCTAAAGCAATTTCTATGTCCTTTTGACACTTGCAGGTTATACAAGAAAAAATTTACTAGACTAATGTGAATATAATCAAACCATTACAAAAACGTAAGATACAAGAAAAACACATTATCACAAAAATAACTCCTGAATCAACATTTTGTAACAAGACAAAATTAAATGAAAACTCCATCAAAGGTTACTACTGCTAGGGGCTACAAAATTTTAGCAATGTGGACAAAAATCGCTGAATTTGGTATTCACTAAAATGCGCCTCAGTCAACTTTTTAAAAAAATGATGTGTATGAGGACAAGACTGCATTCCCTGACAAGAACCCATTTTCCAATATTTTCGATCATAACTTTGTTCATGAAAAGTTGGTTTTCAAGAAATAACCACTTTTGCAATTTTTGGAAAATAGTTAAATTGAATAGTTGCTAAATCTTGTTGTAACAAAATTTTCAAACAATTGCTTGATTAGTAGCCACTAAAAATAGCAACCCTAAGTAACGTAAGTTAGCCCACCCGCATACCCCAAGAAACAACTTTAGTTTCTCCACAAGACAACCTTTCCTCTATAAGCTTGTCATCAGTAAAGCTTTTCACAAAATCCAGTGATATCAAAACAGTTTTAGAATGAACTTTTAAAGAAAAAATATACAGGCAGAAGTCACTGTAAATTAAACTTCATTTGCTCAATTGCTAACTCGCACAAGATTAAATTTACCCAACATATCATGACTCTGACACAGCTTAAACTTCAAGGCCTTCTAATGGCAGACACCCTGCCCAAGCAATCACTTGGTCAACATCCTATCCACACACATGTACAAGTGTATGTTATGGTGGATTTCTATTTTGTTCTCACATTGTTGGCTTACATCAGGATACAAGATAACTTTAGTCGTAAATATGATTAATGAACAACTCACACTTAATGACACCTGAATATGTTTCCTTTTTTCAATTATTATTTGCATTCACGGATTATTTGCATGCTAATGAACAGGATCTGTCACTACAACTCAAACCGCACAGAAATGCAATTACCTTTACATATCAATGTACACACTTACTTTGTATAAATATGTTGGTGATAAACAAAAATACAAAATTCTACCAAAACCAAGTCAAGAATATACGCCTTGTGGCTATAGTCTGCAGTGACAAAAGGAAAACAATTCATTGTAACCAAAAGCCAAAAATTCAGCATATGAAAACCAAGACTAAAGAGCAAATCAATTTATGGTAAAATGAAATATAAAAAATTCCGCCAGTGTCAAAATACGGAACAATTCAAGTTTGTTTTAACTAAAAGATTATTGATGGCATTTTGTGCAGTAACTGTGTTATCACCTGCCATTAACACTTTTACAACCACACTCAACATCAGTTACGGTTGAAAGCTAATTTATCTAAAGTTAATGGTTTTTCGTCAATACAACAACAGAGTCTAAATTTCTGTCAAGGCATCGTTCTTGCTTGCTTTTTTCCTTTTCAATTTTTTCCCAACATTTGTGTTTAATTTTTTAAGACCCCCTAGTTTGTTTTGAAAAATCTCCAGTTTGCACAAGATTAGAATTCAGACAAAAACTCTACAAAATAAACCGGCCATCAAAAAACCTCAAACCAAGTACAAACATTTGACTTTACCTCTAAAGCAAAAGAAGGCCCAACCTTTGGGCTAAGGTTGGTAGATTTGTAATGTTGCACACTTTCTTAACGGGGCTCTGTCACTGACGACCTCTTGAAAAGGTGAGCCTTATTGTTTCAATTACAATCTTTCTTCACCTTCCTCATTCAAAGCCATCCTTGTTCCTTAATTAACAGTTTGTTACAGCCTCTGGTGTTTGTCCACCTCAATAAGCCATGATTTCAAGGTTTGACTTTATTTGAAGGTATTATTAAACATAACCAAAGCTGACTTCATTTATGGCAACTGAGCCCCTTAACCTACACAATGGTTCTTTCAGTACATGCAATACATACTGTACACTACCCCAGTTAAAACCAAAAACTTAAAACCAACTTCCAAGGCTGCAAATAACAGTTGAGAATAATTATTTGCCGATGTCTGAGGGAATTCCAACTGTGGTCGGACAGAAGCTCTGGACAATTCTTTTGGCCTTCCAATGCAAACGCCAATGTTTTACATTAACAAACCGGTTCACACATCGAGCATCCAGCCATACCCCTCTGTTTTGTCTGATCAAAATGCAGACTAGGTCAGACTCATGCCCTTTCATGGGAAGAAAGTTATCTGCAGCCTTGAACTTTCAGTAAAGCATTTAACAAAAATTAATGATGGTATGCAGATCAAAATAAAACAACTTAATTTTTGGCAAAGACACAGCTGTTTAGATATCAGAGTTATCCCACTCCAGCAGACCCTTGGTGGCTTTGCCTTCCTCGTCTTCAGTGTCGGACTTATCGGTGTTATTGCCGTCTTCATTCAGGTCGAGTTCCTGGAACTTTTGCATGGGATTAAGTGTAATACGCACACCACTCAGACCAGTATCATCCCAGTACATTTCCTCTTTTTCATCTCCAGGGGGGACAACCTTTACAGTCTCAGGCCTCCTTTAAAAGTAAAAAAGCAAAAATCACATCTTCATATCTGGATTAAGGGTCAACCTTGGCCTTTACATCTGCAACCAAACATTGGAAGGAGAAAATTATTTGAGCTGTGTTTAGTATTGGGAGAGATTCTTGACAATCATAGAGACTCTTATTATTAAAAGCAAAAAAAAATTTTGCCAGCCTTACACAAATTGCTGGGGGAGGGAGTAGCACTGTCAAAACGCAAAAATCAACACCACTTCCGGTTTTCACCACCTCAAACTCTCTGATAGCTTTGTGCAAGAATTTTGCTGGAAAACGTTAACAAAATAGCACTGTGAAACAAAAATTCAATCTGGGAAACTCAGTGGAGAGCAATCGTCAGATTTTGTACCCGCATATGGCGTATAAAGCTTAACTTAACAGGGAATGTTTTAACTTTTGGCTTGAAAGCGAAAATTTGCCGAAATTTAAAAATTTCTATGAGGCAGTTTTTCCTGGAACTGCACATGCGACATTTGCTCAACAAAAGCCACATGGCCAAGAGCTGATAACAAAAGTAACAAACTTACTGTCTGTACTTGAAGATGCCAATCACCAAAAGGAAAATAAATATTGACACACTACAAATGATTATCAATGCCATAATGCCGCTTGAGAGCCCTCCTGATGACACGGTGCCCATTCCAGTTTCCATGGAGACTATTCCCGGCAGTTGCTCTTCATTCTGACTGCTCTGTGCAACCTTGACACCATACTTATCTAGTCCTCTGTTGGTATAAATGGTGTTGATGTTGCGTCGTTCCTCGTCACTCTTGCACTTGCCATTCATGGTTGCCACGGAAACCTAGAAAGTCGGAAAGATCACAAAACTCAGTCACACAGTACCGCTCAAAAGTAAGTTACCACCCTTTCGCGAGACAAGAATACAAGATTCTCATCCTGCGACAAGTTTCGATTCAAGTTTGCTTGCATGAAAATGTGCAATTTTTAAAATTTCTGTCATTTTGCTTTTTCTTATTTTTCAAACCTAATAAATTGCAGTTGTCACAATTATGAACAATGGATTGAACAGTGCTGTAAGTTGGGTTTTAAACTTCAGCGCACTTTGTCAACTGGTGTATGCTATTGAAAGGCAAAGTAAGGTACACTAAAAGATCTTACTTCACTTAATATTCACCTGGGGCAAACTTTGTAACTTGCCAGGGGAATTTATTTAAAACTAACCCTGACAGATCCAATGTTTATTTGAAACTGGCATTCAAGAAACACATAGCACCATAATTATCCATGACGTTTTTTGATGGGGTTAAGGGTGTTACTTAAGTACTTACAGAGATCTGAAGATGCATGGTGTCTTTAGGATCCAAGTTGACATACACCATCTGTTGCAGTACTTCTTGGTACTCTGAATAGTGAGCAATACCTCGGATCACAAGTTCCTCGTTGTTGAAACTGACACTCAATCCTCTCTCTTTCAAGCCCTTGATACCCTGCGGAAAATTAAAGCTCTCTCCTTTCTTGAATGCTGGGTTCACTTTCACCACTGACTTGTCTAACAAGCGCACTTTGTCCACTGGTGTATCCTCACCCTTCAAGCAGCCATCGTATTCTATTTCAACTGAATCAAATACACGCAAACCCTTTTCCTTGACAACCTTTCTCTTCTCCCAGTTTAAGCCAATGTCTGCATCCAAACCTTGGACGACTAACACTGGTCGTGTGTTTCCTGCTACATTTAAGTCAATATTGATAGTTGCAAGCGGCTTCTGGTTAAACATGGTCAAAATCATCACAGAGCGTTTTCCTGGTGTTGGCAACATCCGCTCGTTAACGTAGACAATACTTTGCAGCGCCTTGATAAAATCTTCAGGTGCTCCAACACCAGCGATTCTCACAGTCGCAAAATCAATGGCTTCTGCAAAGAAATTTGGGGGTAGTGGGCCGTCAACATTCACATGTTCCTTGCAGCCAATTACACAGCGCAGGACCTGTGAAGAATGAAACACATGTACCAGTTAATTGACGAGGTCTTGTGCTTTTTACAGGTGCCGCTGGAGGTTCATTACAGAAGAACAGTAAGAGTAAAATATCAGAGACAATTAGGCCACCATCACAACAGTACAGTAAAAGATGAAAAAGCCACAGCAATAGAATGAACTTATCTAGGCAAATATGAACAATCCTGACCACACAGAATAGCTGTGAAACTGCAAGATAGTTCTCTCCAAGCCATAAGGTGTATAAGACCAAACCTCTTGCTCTTCAACCCGCCCTGCCCACATCCCTTTTCAAATGCTTTCAACATGTGGTTGACTTGTGAAACTGTAAGCAAAGCTGCCTAGTATAACCCACTGACAGGCAGTCCCTCAAATAAAATTTGATTAAATCTTGCCACATTAAAAGACAAACTGGGCAAAGACTTGATGATTTTAAACTTGGACTGCCTACAATAAAGGTTGTTATCTCAGATGCTGTCCTCAATGATCAACTTGTTTGCTTAAAAAACAACAACTGACTAAACACACATGAAAAAGCAATTAAGGCATCTTTAACCTGTTCATCTAGACCATTGTTTGGCCTGAGTGCTAGTCCAGACAGGAATCCATTGAACCTGTCAGTGTAAATATCCTCCTTGGCCAGGTACCGTGCACCAACAGTTAACCTGTTTTTGAAGTTGGACTTGTGAAGGGTCCAGTCGGGCTCAGTCACGACCGGTTTTTGGTGCTCTCCATCAATGTACACCCTGGCAGCACACCCATCAGCAACAACTAGAATGTGATGCCACTCTGAATCAAATATCGCAGGTTTATACTGGGATGTTGCATTGCAGTAGAGGTCACGGCTAGCATGGATGGCCTCGCGACGATGCACAAACAGCAGTTTGGTTCCAGATGTAGACAGAGAGAAATGCACGCGATCAAGACGTTCCTTGTCAGTGTTGGAAATGATGGTTTGGCGGCCCTTTGAGACCCCTGTCTTAATCCAGGTGCTGATGGTAAATTTGTCACCAATGTCTTCAGGGACAACACTCTCGGGGATTTCCACATATGTTTTCCCATCAAATAAAAAGACATTTTCTTCTAAAGAAAAAATTAAAGTAAAAAAGAGGGTTAGCAGGGTTAGGAAACCATGTTGTATTAAAAATAGGGGTGTAAAGATACATCGAACAATTGAAGCATTGAGATTGTAAGTGTTCCGATAGCAATACATTGACAGCAAGTTTAACCCTCGATAATAATCGCGACAGTTTCATAAAATATTGATAGTTACGATAGTTTTGAAATATCTCTTGTATCGTCTTCCTTAAATAAAGAAATTCCTCTTTTGTTCTCGTCTGTCTGTGCTGTTCATTATTCTGAGTTCAAAAGACAATTTTAGGCCAAAACAAACTTCCCGACACATGGCGTTAAATGCAGGAATGGCTCCGGGACACTTAGATTTTTTTAGACTTTAAGACTCAAAAATTTTAAGAATTTATCGTGTTACCCTTACCATTCTTGAGAGCTAACCGCATAACCACAGTGCTATAGTAGGCTAACCAGATTGCTTAATAGGGTAACCGCAATGCTCAGTAGGCTAACCAGATTGCTTAGTAGGCTAACCGCAGTGTTATAATAGACTAAACAGGGTGATTTTGTAGTCTAATTTAGCTAACCAAACTCATTCCCAGTGCATTCCGAGCCCGGAACCATTCCTGTAATTAAGCGCTACTCTTCCCGACTTCGTCCGCCATGTTTGTTTTCTACATTCGTCTCCAGGCTCTTGTCCGCATCCAAAATGGCGGGGAAAGACTTTGTTGACCCCCTCTATGGGGCAATTATATCAAACATATCATTTTATCTCAATGCAATAATAATTTGAACCCTAAAATGTCACTATCGCAATAGTAGTGCAATAGTATCACTACTATTGCAAATCTCATCTATTGCAATAGTCAATGACCTCAGCAGTCACCCCTACAAAAAGTTGCACATGTTCTTTGGGTCTTGTAATGCTAGGAGATACAAACTCAAAGCATTTACTACCAAAAAACGTCTCAGTAAAGAGTAAATTTTTAACTAAATCATTGCTAATTACAATACAAACCCACCTTTTTCACTTTTCTTGAGACTCTCCGTCCATTCTCTGCCAACTCCTGGTTGGGGCAGCAGATCGATAAAGTCGCTTGCTCCACAGATGGTGTACGAATCAGACGCTTCGTAGGTATCCCTATCACAGCCCATGCCTGCCAAAGTCTGCAAGTGAACTAAGGCTGACAAGGTAGCCTTTTCTTGCTCTTTAGCACACTTGTTTAATTCAATGTTGGGAGTGACATAAACCTTTCCTGTACACTGTTGCATGGTGAGCTCATGTTTAACTGGGCCGGTTAATTCTGAAAGATATTAAGCACAATTATATAATGAGCTCAACCTTAGATTAGAAGAGCCTGGAGTTAACTCTGGTTTTCTTTGCTTGAAGCAGCTACAACCCAAGACAAAACTAATTAACACAAACTAGTATCACAAATTTTTGGTGAATGTCCTGACTTACTGTATTATACTAGTTTCCATTTTTATATTGTTATTATTTTGAGAGAGGGCCACAAGTTTATTAGCTGTGCTATTTAGTGTTACCCTCGTAAAATAAAGTCTTTATTTATTTATTTATTTATTTATTTATTACAAACATTCAGTGTTATTTCACAATTCAGAACACATGAACAGGGAGGAAAGCTGGAAAAAATGAGCTGTAGTTTCCAAATTAATGGAAATTTGCCAAATTGTCTCAACAGATTTGTCCAAGATTGCAGACCAGTACATTGTTGCTGTAATGGAAGACAAAACTCTTGCTTGCCAAAACCACATTTTTCAGGTCTGTGGCTAGAAGGCTAATGCCAGTCTAGAGCCCTGCACCACTGTAAGTCAGAACTCAAACTACAAGGCAGTAATAAATATAACAACCACATTCCACTATCAACTGCAGTTGTCCTTGTAAGCTCATTCTAAATAATTGCTGTTTGAACAACACTGCCAGCATTCTAAGGGTTTCAACAGCATTTCTCCACACTTATTCTCAAAAAACTATAACAAAAATGTCTAGACATCTCATATTAATAATTAATGAACAAAATAGAATACATTAACAAAACAGAAAATTGAGAAATGTTCAATCAACTACAGTACTGCTCAAATGTAAGTTACCACCGTCTCGCGAGACTTGTTTCGTTTCTCTCGAGAAACTACTCATTTTTTCGCGAGTGCACTGCAAGTACCAACGCTTAGCCTCCACTTACAAGTACAAAATCAGTTGCAGTGCTTTGTTCAGTTTGGAAACAATTATGAGGAAAAGGGTATGTGTGTGCGTACGTTGTATCGCACGATCGTTGATTTCTGATCCTCTACGAACGATGCGCATGTATTTTAATAATATTGTTCCTGTTTCTTAAACAGTTATTTATATCGTAGTATAAACAGTGGCCAAATAACATGAGAATTGACCAATTGTATGTCCTTTTTGCGCGAATGAAGCAATCTTTACGAAACTCCACAGCCTTGTCTCCGGTCTTACCAACAAAGTTTGTCATGTACCAATCTGTCTGTAAGTTGCAGACATAAAAACTTACCTTCATGACATGGTGTATGTACACTAATTGACACTGTAGCACTTTTTGTTGACATCATTCCACCGCAATCAATAGCATCCACTTGAAATTCATACAGATCATAGGCATCACGTCCCAAAGGTTCGTCAAGACTGATAACACCTGCATCATCAACCTTGAATGGAAGGTTATAGCCCTCAATGGTGTATTTGCAAACACGACCACTGACAATACCGATGTCTTGATCCTCAGCAAAAACCTGAAATGAAATTAAGAGGTCAAAGCAGAATACTTTGAGAAATTTAATGTGTTTGCTGTATGCTGGAAAGTGTTTTCCACTGCACTGGGGCCATGTATGTATGTGTCACAGAACAACTGAAAAGTTCTGTTACATGTTGCTGCATTGAGGACAAAACGGTAATGCAATCGAAAAATCTCTGTCCAACAATAACAAGACTTGCTGTCAGTAACATACTGTAATGCAACCTGTAGCAAGATGCAAACTTTGCTTTTAGTTCCAAGATCACAAAGTAATTCTCCTTATTGGCCGACACACATTTTCTATGTAATTTTTCTGCAAATTCTGTACTATATCAGGAAATATACCAAAATTGATTAGTTCCTTCACCTGTCTACTTTTGATGTCCTGATTTTACGATATTAACCAGACTGTTTGGTTATCAAACTTTTAACCAAACTCAATCAAATGATTAGGTTTGATCAGTTCAATTGAACAAAGAAAACTTACGAGAGCTCGATTTGGTTTGAAAATTAAATGCAAGCCAATATTCGACAGTGTTCAATTGCCCAAAACTTTGTGAGAATTGACTGTGCTCAATTACTGTACCCGATCGAGCCCAACTCAGTGATTGGGTTCGATTGAGTTTAACTGAGTTTGATTTGGTTCGATTACAAATGACTGGAAAAAGTTACATCTTGATCAAACTTGGGAAACCGACACCCCAACTAAAAAATAATATAAGATAAGACCTGATAATCCATACCTGGGTAATATTGACATATGTCATTCCACGATTGATTTCCGCCTCATACTTTTCTTTCACAAAGTGTGGTGCGAACTCGTTCACGTCATCAACTTCGCATTCTAAGCTCACTGGGTAAGATGATTTTGGAGGATTTCCACCGTCCCAAGCAATGATATCAAAGAAGTAGTCAGTGATATCTTCAGCATCCACATCTTTTGTCGCTTTACCTTGCACATTCCCACTGTCATCCACAGCGAAGACAAATGGAAGACCAGACTCGACAATCATTACCTTCATCACCTTGCCTGCTTCACCAGTATCACTGTCCAGAACTCTCATTGGTGGATTAAACCGAACATCACGTGTGTTCTCGATTATATCACAGCTGTATTTCTCGAATTCAAACTGTGGTGCATGCTTATTCATGTTTATAATGTCAAACCGGACTTTGGCATGGGCGACACATTTACCACCACCAGCAACAGCTTTTACATTAAGGAGATAAGATTTTTCTTTATCATAGTTTAATGGCTTGACCAGCCAAATATGTCCATACTCATCAACCTTGAAAGGAGTGTCTGGTTCATTGATTGTATACTTCACTGGCCCATCGCAACCCACAGCTCTGATGTGCATTACAGTCTTATTAACTGCACGATTCTCTGTAATGGCACGGGCATACTCCTCTTGAACAAAATCAAACCCTGTTGAAATCAGTATCTCGTCAGCAAACCGAATAAGCATGTCTTTGAGCTCTGTTTTTATGCAAAGAAAACTGCATATGATTACCTCGAACCCTTGATTGTTAAGCTATTAATTATTATTTCAAACAGCATATTTCGCACTATGTAAATAGCATGAGCAAAAGCACGAACTGGCCTAAACGTCAAAGTGTTGTTCTCTTTTCCAAATGAATAATGCCTGTTTGAGTAAAATGTCAAACTTATTCAGTCATACTGAACTGCTACATCAAGCAAAAAAGCAGTCTTGTTGGTCAGTGGTTTTTCAAGGTAAAGTCAAAATGGTGCCTTTAGACTTTGATCATGCTTTTGGTTCGGCTCATGTGAAAATCAGCATTTGACACAAAGCCGGTCTTCAGGCGTTATTTACGCCTGGTCAGGCGTGAAGAACACCTCAGCTGCTCCAAATAAAATCAGTCAAACTTACTTGGGTCAAACGCCAAACTTCACACAAGCCTAATTGCAAGAAATATCACAAAAGGAGATACTTTTTGCCAGCTCTATACACTTCTTTAAAAGATGTAGGGATTCTGTAAATATTCGACGGGATCGAAAATTGTCAATGAAAAGTAAAGGAAATTTCACATCCACACGTGGAATAAATCCAATGCTAACAAAATTTAAACAACGTTTTCGGGTTGGGAACAATTCAACTGCTAACAATTCAAACAGCTAAAATACTAAATTTGGTTTGACTTTGAAATATCCAAAAGACATTTTAAGATCACACTGAATGTAAATTGAGTGAACTCAGTCGAGCATGAAAAGAATTGTGCTAGCGTAATTAGGTTTTAGTTGTCTGCGCAACATTAATTACGAACCGATTCAAACTAGCAAGTTTGAATGCTGAAATATTTCTAGCACCGGCTAACTCCTTTATCTTCTTACAGTCAGAAAATAAAAAGCACAGGCTGGTATGGTTTCTAGTTGATCAAAAGCCTCACAAGCTCTTTTGACCCGTTCCTGATTACCCGGCACTGAAGTATTGTTCGTGAGGAAAAGAATGTTTCCGAAATGAGGAGGAATCGAAGCTTAATTTTCATATGTGAAAAGTGTTCGCTGACGAAGCAGTTTGCTTTGGGATCTAAATCCACTTTATACCCTCCAAATAAAGCGAGTGAAAAACCAGTCGAAGCAAATATAAAGTAAAAGGTTTGATGTACATATAAAAAGTCTTTTTTTCGCGAGAGAAAGCGTATGATTGAGTCTAATGGCCTGTTGTGTGCATGTAAATTTGTATGCAATATGGCGCGGAATTGTCATCTTTGAAAATCGCAAAACAAGCCTTCGGCACTTCAAGGCTGGGCTGGAAAAGGATAAATATCATAAGTCTTCAAATATTCTGAAGATTTAAAACATAAAAGTTGCGCTGAAGAAACAAGAAATGTGCAAAACGAAGTCTGTGATACGGAGAAGCTCGAAGTTGTCGAAGTTAAAAATACGGCATCCCGTTGTGATTAAATCGAAAAAAATAACTAACTGCTTTGAGTAAACAGGTCCTAGTAACCCCCAAATAAATTGCTTACCGCCAAGTTAGAGTATCCAGTAATAGGAAAACACATATTTTTACATAAAACGTAACTTTTCGTACAGACAAGGACATTTCCAAAACAACTTTGCAGAAGCGCTGTCAAAGTGAACGAACGCGCGCTCGAATTTGCCTTCAAACTTATTTTCACTTACCTCTTTCATCAAACTCCTGACCCAGACAGAAAGCTGCCAGAACACTGAAGAAACACACAACAGTCGTTCGTGGCGACATCAGCAGCATTTTCAGTAACCCACAACTTGAAATAGGAGAAGAAAGGCCGCTGCAACTTTTCGTCCTTGAAAATGTAATCCAATACTCGGGTTATCGTCTTCCCTTCTCGGCTCACGCCAAAGAAACGTGACGTCACTGATCACGTGTTTTCACGCCCGCATGGGAAATCAATATACGAGTTTTGTGGTTGAAAACAAAGGCAGGTCGATGCACAAAGACAAGCTACCGCTTGGCTAAAATTGGATTTGCATGCATTTAAAATTAGCCTGTTAGCTGGCGGTCTTTTCTTCAATGAAAAGAAAATCAGAAAACGGAAAATTGGCCGTTCTGTCACCTGCAACACCACGAGTATTAGATGGCATGCCTGCTGGTTATACAACGCTACAACATCATGTTACCAATTTTTGAACCAAACGTTTGGCAATTTTAATAATCAATTAAAAGAACGATTTGAAAACCCTTGCATATTTAATGCTCCTCGGGAGAACATTTTGGTTTTGAAAATTCCCGAGGATGGAAGCGTTTCTTTGAAATTTGCCCGAAACTCACATAGTATTGTGACTTCGTGATCGGATTTAAACAAAACAAAGTGAGTCAGCAATCTGACAGCCGTCCCTACACCACACACAGTAAAGTACAGCACTTCAAAACTTCTCGTTAGCAGGACCCTACTCAAAACAATGTAGCGAACTCGGTTAAATGTACTAATTAAATTTTACTTGTGCAGCTTGCACAATTTGAAGTTTTAATTAGCATTATTTTACAATTCTTATATTGAAGTTGGCGTGATAACTGCATAAGTATGCAGTAGTTTCTTGACTCAATACTAAAATGTAGATTTGAAATTCTCACTTTCAAAGTTCATCATAGACAAAATCACTTCCAAATATGCTCCCCATTAATAATTTACAACCTTCACTAATTTTCTGTAAAAACCTTGAAAAGCACACTCCAATACTGAATATTGTTTGCCATAAATGAATACAGAATCTACAGGAAACACCTTCCTAATTTAGAGCGGGAAACAAGTTTGCTTTGAACTAGAATTATGTTTGCCCAAAATTTTATTCTTGTCAACAGGGGCAGTAATGAGTACCAGAAATTGAAAGAGTGCAAAAATTACGCAAGCAGCAGTGGCAAACGAGGACACGCTGTGGAAAAAATTTTGTGTTTGAGACACAAAAAATGTTTCTGATTTTATTCAGAAACATTTTGTGTCCGAAACAAAATGTTTCCACGTTTGCTCGCACAACAAAAAGTCATGAGCAACAAATGTGTCTCTGTTTGCCACCGCGTTAAGATCTTCCAAAGCAATGCAAGCCATGTAACAGGGCAGGGTTCAAGGAAATATCTATATCTCCAAGGGAAGTCTTTGGAATTTACAATTCAAAGCCAAATTTCAAAGGAAATTATGCAGTTAAATTAGCTGAGGAGTAGGGAGACTTTTAAAACAAACACAAGGCCACGGGAAGGGAATATTTCCTGGAACAACACCTAAGCTTTGGAAAATATTTACCGGTATTATGTTCAGACTTCTAGTCAGGGAAGGTGGGGAAGGGGGATGGGGGTCTAAACCTCTTGCTTCCCATACCTTTTAATCCTGGTGCCCACCTCTATTTTATCTCTTGCAAAATGTTGCACAATATTGCAAAGTTTCCTGTTTCTGTTCACCTTGGGAATCCTTCATCCTGCCTTTAATCTTTTACACCTCCCTACACCCTTCCTGCCCTATTCTCCCAGGCAACCGCTCCCCTTTCCCCTCTAAATATATCCCTCCACTGCTCTAAAAAAGAAAAAAACACGTTCTGATGTATAAAATTCACTTATATTCACTACATAAATAGAAGCCCACTATATTCAGTTAAAATATTGGTACATGCAATTGCTTATTGACCAGGGCTGCAAATCATTTGTTTCTTTCCTGTCGAAGGACATGTGTCTGCTGAGTCATCATTTTGGTCAGACAAAACTGCAGTGGAGTCAGACAACTCCTCGATAAAGTATTGTCAATGCAAAACATTGGCGTTTGCATTGAAAGGTATAAAAAAAGTGTCTGGACATTCCACAGATCAGATTTCATCAGACATTGGCAAATTTTAGTCGCCCATTGTCCGATGTCCGACTGTTATTTGTAGCCCTGAATAAATTGATGAAAAGCTGTGGGTAAAAAATTGTAAACTCTTATTGTGCCGGGTTTACTATTATGCAAGGTAGAAAATTAACTAAACCTGAAAAATTGTGAAATAGTAAATTATCATACATGCCAGACTCCAGAAGAATCCTGAACAGACAATTCTTAGTATTTTTTTCCCTAGAGTGAATGTCAGCTCTAAAGAACACACTGGGACAGGATGAAATGCATATTATTAAGTAAAGAAAATTGAATAAGTGCTCTCAAGTTTCACCTTTACCAAGCTAGTTCTTATTGCAGAGCATTTTCACACTTGACTGACAAGTGTATGGCCATATTGTGAAATAATAAATTATCATACATGCCAGACCCCAGAAGAATCCTGAACAGATGATTCAGATTCTTTCTTTGGCTAATATTTCAAGCTATTTTTTTTTCTCTAGAGTGAATGTCAGCTCTAAAGAACACACTGGGACAGGATGAAATGCATACTATTAAGAAAAGAAAACTGAATAGGTGCTCTCAAGTTTCACCTTTACCAAGCTAGTTCTATTACAGGGCATTTTCACACTTGCCAGACAAGTGCATGGCCATATTGGATTGCCAAAACAGAAGACAAAGATTACATAACAATGAGTTCAATTCCTGGAGGATTTGTTTGGGACACCAGCATGGATGCCATTTCTTCCTGTGGCAGCGCCATGATGTCATAATGAAAAATACTCTATAGTGGCATTTTTAGATCTTTTCTACACATAATTGACCATGCATTTGTAACTCTCAATGTCAAATGATAAAACACTTTTTGACTGGGCTTCTTTTTGGCCACTTGTAAGCTTTTCTTTACTTGCTATAATTCAGTTAATTAAGATGGTCAGTGAATGATGCCCATCTTTTCTTAACAATTAATTCTTTGCTGTTGTCATTAACTCTCTACACTCAGTAGCAGTCTATGTGGAATTATGTAAAGTTAATATCTTAAGTAACCAATTTTTGCTTTGTCATCTGATCTTCAATTATTGACAACTGCATGAGCGAAAGAAACACTTTAAGTGATCAACATCAAAGTAAATTAATATAAACAACATCATTATAATGTCTTCCTAAATTCTACATAGTGAGTGCGAATTTATTTCTGTGCATCTTCTACTTGGGAGCCAGCCACTTTAAGGAGTCTATCACCACTTCCTACAAGAGGTAAGCAAAATTAAACTAATTAATTAAGAAAATTAGTACAAGATAACAAAAATGATAAAGGCAATTATTAGACAGTTTTAGATTCGAGTTTACCGCAAACCGCAAACCGCTGGAGGTCACGTGACCAGTCTTTCATGTCACGTAAGAGGTTTTTGACAAGTGTTTTCAACGTAGAGAGGTGTGTTTTCACGAATACCATTTACCTGAAAGCTTTTAGCATATAATTCTTGTTTTATCCCATGTACTGATACAAAAATATTGTGGAGCAGGTCTTTATCCATTAGTAGAAGCACAAATTTCGGCCAAATGCTAAATTTGCTGAATTCTATTGGATTTTGAAAACAAGTATCATTCATGGCTGCTGATTCAAAATGGCGACCAATCTAGTCCACTGCCAATCTAAATGGAATTACGTTTGAACGTCGAACCGCAAACGGGTAACCGCAAACCGCGGTTAGAGGTTCGCGTTAAACTCGGATCTAAAACTCTCTATTGGTAGATCAATATTTTATATTGTAAACTCCCACAAGATTATACTCAGGGGTGTAGCGAGCTGGATTTTTCAGTCAGTGTAGTCAGTGCAGTCCATGTAGTCAGTGTAGTCAGTGAAGTCGGTGTAGTCAGTGTAGTCTGTATAGTCACACTGACTACACAGACTACACAGACTACACAGACCACATGGACTACACTGACTATGCTGACTACACAGACTACACAGACTACACCGACTACACCGGACTACCCTGACTACACTGATTACACCGGACTACCCTGACTACACTGATTACGCCAGACTACCCTGACTACACAGACTACACTGACTATACTGACTACACAGACTATACAGACTACACTGACTACACTTACTACACAGACTACACTGACTACACAGACTACACAGACTACACAGACTACACAGACTACACCGACTACACCGACTACACAGACTACACAGACTACACAGACTACACTGACTACAGTGTAGTCTGTGTAGTCAGTGTAGTCAATGTAGTTTGTGCAGTCAGTGTAGTCAGTGTAGTCAATGTAGTCAGTGTAGTCTGTGTAGTCTGTGTAGTCTGTGTAGTCAGTGTAGTCTGTGTAGTCAGTGTAGTCAGCGTAGTCAGTGTAGTCAGTGTAGTCTGTGTAGTCTGTGTAGTCTGTGTAGTCTGTGTAGTCTGTGTAGTCAGTGTAGTCTGTGTAGTCAGTGTAGTCAGCGTAGTCAGTGTAGTCAGCGTAGTCTGTGTAGTCTGTGTAGTCTGTGTAGTCTGTGTAGTCTGTGTAGTCAGTGTAGTCTGTGTAGTCAGTGTAGTCAGCGTAGTCAGTGTAGTCTGTGTAGTCTGTGTAGTCTGTGTAGTCTGTGTAGTCTGTATAGTCAGTGTAGTCAGCGTAGTCAGTGTAGTCTGTGTAGTCTGTGTAGTCAGCGTAGTCAGCGTAGTCTGTGTAGTCTGTGTAGTCAGCGTAGTCTGTGTAGTCTGTGTAGTCAGCGTAGTCTGTGTAGTCTGTGTAGTCTGTGTAGTCTGTGTAGTCTGTGTAGTCAGCGTAGTCTGTGTAGTCTGTGTAGTCTGTATAGTCAGTGTAGTCAATGTAGTTTGTGCAGTCTGTGTAGTCTGTGTAGTCTGTGTAGTCTGTGTAGTCTGTGTAGTCTGTGTAGTCTGTGTAGTCTGTGTAGTCTGTGTAGTCTGTGTAGTCTGTCTAGTCTGTCTAGTCTGTGTAGTCTGTGTAGTCTGTGTAGTCTGTGTAGTCAGTGTAGTCTGTGTAGTCTGTGTAGTCTGTGTAGTCTGTGTAGTCTGTGTAGTCAGTGTAGTCAGCGTAGTCAGTGTAGTCTGTGTAGTCTGTGTAGTCTGTGTAGTCTGTGTAGTCTGTGTAGTCTGTGTAGTCTGTGCAGTCTGTATAGTCAGTGTAGTCAGCGTAGTCAGTGTAGTCTGTGTAGTCTGTGTAGTCAGCGTAGTCAGCGTAGTCTGTGTAGTCTGTGTAGTCTGTGTAGTCAGTGTAGTCTGTGTAGTCTGTGTAGTCTGTATAGTCAGTGTAGTCAGCGTAGTCAGTGTAGTCTGTGTAGTCTGTGTAGTCAGCGTAGTCAGCGTAGTCTGTGTAGTCTGTGTAGTCAGCGTAGTCTGTGTAGTCTGTGTAGTCTGTGTAGTCTGTGTAGTCAGCGTAGTCAGCGTAGTCTGTGTAGTCTGTGTAGTCAGCGTAGTCTGTGTAGTCTGTGTAGTCAGCGTAGTCTGTGTAGTCTGTGTAGTCTGTGTAGTCTGTGTAGTCTGTGTAGTCAGCGTAGTCTGTGTAGTCTGTGTAGTCTGTATAGTCAGTGTAGTCAATGTAGTTTGTGCAGTCTGTGTAGTCTGTGTAGTCTGTGTAGTCTGTGTAGTCTGTGTAGTCTGTGTAGTCTGTGTAGTCTGTGTAGTCTGTGTAGTCTGTGTAGTCTGTCTAGTCTGTCTAGTCTGTGTAGTCTGTGTAGTCTGTGTAGTCTGTGTAGTCAGTGTAGTCTGTGTAGTCTGTGTAGTCTGTGTAGTCTGTGTAGTCTGTGTAGTCAGTGTAGTCAGCGTAGTCAGTGTAGTCTGTGTAGTCTGTGTAGTCTGTGTAGTCTGTGTAGTCTGTGTAGTCTGTGTAGTCTGTGCAGTCTGTATAGTCAGTGTAGTCAGCGTAGTCAGTGTAGTCTGTGTAGTCTGTGTAGTCAGCGTAGTCAGCGTAGTCTGTGTAGTCTGTGTAGTCTGTGTAGTCAGTGTAGTCTGTGTAGTCTGTGTAGTCTGTATAGTCAGTGTAGTCAGCGTAGTCAGTGTAGTCTGTGTAGTCTGTGTAGTCAGCGTAGTCAGCGTAGTCTGTGTAGTCTGTGTAGTCAGCGTAGTCTGTGTAGTCTGTGTAGTCAGCGTAGTCTGTGTAGTCTGTGTAGTCTGTGTAGTCTGTGTAGTCTGTGTAGTCAGCGTAGTCTGTGTAGTCTGTGTAGTCTGTATAGTCAGTGTAGTCAATGTAGTTTGTGCAGTCTGTGTAGTCTGTGTAGTCTGTGTAGTCAGCGTAGTCTGTGTAGTCTGTGTAGTCTGTGTAGTCTGTGTAGTCTGTGTAGTCAGTGTAGTCTGTGTAGTCTGTGTAGTCTGTGTAGTCAGTGTAGTCAGTGTAGTCTGTGTAGTCTGTGTAGTCTGTGTAGTCTGTGTAGTCTGTGTAGTCTGTGTAGTCTGTGTAGTCTGTGTAGTCTGTGTAGTCTGTGTAGTCTGTGTAGTCTGTGTAGTCAGTGTAGTCTGTGTAGTCAGTGTAGTCAGTGTAGTTTGTGCAGTCAGTGTAGTCTGTGTAGTAATTAACTAGTTACAGATGAACAAAGCTCAGTATGTACTATTTTTCAGTCTACAGTCAGGGGGTTCATTAAGGGCTGGGCACCAGGCAAATTGACCGGCTGTGAACAAGACTTAGCCTTGACTTTGCCCGGCTGTTGTCGTCTTCTCTACTTTACTTCTCGTACTTTCTTAAATAAGAAAATGCCCAGGTGAAAAACCCCACTGACCTCCTGAACAAAAACGTAATGAAACCCCTACAGCAGACAGTTAAGAAAACCACAGCACTTTACCTATGTTCTCTGAAACTTTTTCGAAGCTACTTAAGGCAGCATTAGTATTCACAGCCAAGAATTCAGCCTCTTGAGGTTTTAACTGCAAAGATTATTTAAAA
>OX393564.1:3175363-3202863 GCA_947652115.1 Blastomussa wellsi | reverse complement strand
AGTTGTTCCAGAGTTTCTTTCTTGGTCTCCTCATATTCATCTTCATCTAAATCTTCCCTTGAAAAATAATACAAAATATGCAAATATATAAATTAATAATCTACTTATCAATTGCAGACAAATAACTACCGGTATTAATAATGATTTAATTTATTATTTTGACTACCCAGACTTATTAAAGGGACAGTTAATATATCATGTTTTCGTAAGTATGGTTGGGAGCTGGCTATGAAGTTGCTTTCATTATCATCTTGAAATTTAGAGACAAAAAAAAACACTAAAATTGGTGAAAGCAAAGAAATATCAACTAGAAAGAAAAATATTTCACTACACATTCAAAATTTCCCTAGAGCTACGGATGCTTGATTTCTTGATACCCTGCTGTCACAAATATAATCCACTTCAATCCTTGTAATCCCGAAATTCTTCCTTAAAATACATGTTCTATTTTGCTCTGTACAATTTTTTATCTAATTTATTTAATAAGTATATTTGATGACATTTGGCAAAATAATTTGTCAATTAGTAAGACAAAGGATTTTATACGTAAATTTCAGGCTTAGTATGTATAGGTATTGTAATTCAAATGCAGATTTCATTTATGCAAAGGGTCTATTCCAGTCATATGCCACTCACATCTAGAGGAAAACAGAAAGAATGACTGCTTGCAGTGTTTGATTAACAAACTTACTTGCATTCTTCTAAATCTGCCAATTGAGCTACAAGCCGATCAAGCTGTTCACCCAAGTTTTGTTTCAGCTTTTGAGTCTCGCTTTGTCCTCTCGATGTCATATTCCTGAAAAACCATTTTAGTCCCATCAGTTATCGTGTTGTTTCAGAAAAAAATCCATACCCCTCTCACACATTAATTTAAGCCCCCTGCCACCCTCCCCTCTGCAAAATCCACTTTAACTTCGGCCTTTGTGTTTTGGAAACTGCCCCTATTCCCCTCAGAATTCCTTGAGGTGGGTACAGATTTTTCTTAAAACTGTACATTCAATAAATAATTATTCTAATTATGGAATTGTTTTTATACATTTAATAATTTTGTTGCACCTCGGGGCAGGGTCAATCCAAGATTGTTTAAAGAGGGTGGTTGCTAGCAAGTAATTCGTTTACTATTTTATTTTAGCCCCAGTTTTTTGTAGGATGGGTGCCAGCAAATATTTCAACTTTATTTTAGTTCAAATTACATGTAACAACCATTTTTACACCTTACCCAGTGTCATTGTTCTTATTTTCAATCTTTTTATCTTCATTTTGCTGGTCAATCAAATGGCAGATCTGCCAATGACTGGGGTCTACTTCCTGCAAAATGCTGCCACAGCTTGCACTCTTTAAATATGTACAGTGATGCAATTTTTTACGGACCTATGACTGTCAGTCAAAGGTTTTGAGCAATATAAAAACTCCAAACTACTTTGTACTGTACTGTGTTCCCAGAGTTGAGCACAATAAAATATAATGACCATAGTCTTAACACTGATATGAGTTATTAATGAAGCTTCTGTATATGTTGTATAATTGAGCTGTTGTGTTTATAAGTGAAAAACCTGCCTGCAACTCACCTCAAATTAAATTCTGCAACTCAAACTGCTCGGCATACACGCTTCTCCCCAGTCCCCCTAGAAACACGTACAATTTTATTTATTTATTTTTTTTACAAAAGGGAGATTCAGCACAGTATTTTGGGGCACTTACATTGCAAAATGGAAATCACCCAGACGCAAATGTTGAAAAGGTCGAGAAAAAAATCTTTTATGCTGAAAACGATGTCGAAAGTCACATTGAATTTACAATAATAGTTTTACCCGTCGAGTGGCTATGACGTCACATCCGTCACAGATGCTAGAAATTTCAGTAAAACACTTCCGTCATGGATTGGGCAATCGGCAAATTGATTGTCACCCCCTATACTAGCGCGCAGGGCTCGTTGCCTTCCTCTTCCGAACCACGTTGCGAGAAGCTCCGTCGTTTGTCGTAAGTATTTCATTCATTGCTTTATTTCCTTAGAACTCCGCTTTGAGTCCCTGGTGTGAAAACTGAGGTGTCCTTTTTCTTTCCACTCTTTTTACAACATTCTATGAGTAAAAGGCCTTATTTCTTTCTTTTATAACCCGAGTACAAAACCGAAGGCCGTTCTTGGTCATTGATCTATGAGAGCCACATGACAAAATGAATTGACTTGGATTCGGTGCTTGATGCACTGATGTTCAAAGTGAATGAATATGTAGCGCCTAGCAAAGCTCACTGATGGGAAATTTCCAGGTTTGGTCATTCGTAAGGACTTTCTTTTTTCACCGGCAAGAAGTGTATCATCAACCGGCCGGCAAAAGCAGTCTTCCCACGTGATGAAAACCTTCTCTCGATCTGCGTAAAAAGTTTTTAGTTGTACATTGTACATGCATTGTACATGTTTGCTTTTTATGTTCATTTTTTTTATTTTAAAGCGGAATACGTAGCTTTATTATCGAATGTATTGATGACATTAAGTAATGCAATATTGAAGAAAATCGTACCATAGACTGAAGAATACACCATGCTAAGTTTTTACTGATGTAGAATGTTACTAGCCTGCTCTTGTTTTAACAATGTTATGTTCCTTATTGTGCCATGAAGTTTGTAGAATAACTAACACCATCACTTCTGTTGAATATATGATTTGAATGGTTTACTGCAGAATTAATTAATAAAGGATTGATTTAATGTGGCGAAAAGGTTAATTAGACGCAGCTATATTAGTTTAGGTAAAGTTTAAGGAGCAGTGTCGCGATATTTATAGTCATTTTCTCATTTATTTTCAAATTGAAGGAAATCCAAAAGTAAGAGTTCTCTAACGCCGAAAAGCACCAACGGAGTAATAAAATCCTGAAATTATACAAGGATTGCTTCGAATGACAAAAATATAGACTGGTTACAAATGAAAAACTTGAAAAAACTGGCAAGTTTTTTCAAGATGAGTTGTCCGTGGCGTAGCTCCTTTAAGCTCAGTGCAGTAACAGTCTATAGATTGTCTCATGTGATGTGAGGTCTGGGGTGACCACGGTTTGAAAATTATGAGAATAAGATACTGGCAGAAATGAGAATGCTGGGGGGATCAACTTTGTACCCCTACATAAACTATGAGTACCATTTAACAAATAGATTCCATGTTAATGCTGTGCGTCTTTTCAGTAACAGATCACTGATGACGTCAAAATGTGGTTAGAACAAAAATGTGACATGCAAGGCAATAGCCGAGAGTGTCACTGATGTTCTTACCACATTTTGATGTAATTCTGAGAGCTATTACTGAACAGACGCACAGCAACATGGAATCTATTTGTTTTATATAATAAAGAAACAACATCAGTGCCGATGTCATTTAACCCCTTCACTGCCACAGTGACTTACTCAATAGGTCATGATTTTTGGCTCTAGTGTGTCCGCCTTTATGTTTTCTTCAAGTAATTTATATATCAGAACTTGGAGTATCACTGCAAGGCTGGCTAGTTTTAATGTTAAATGTGAAAAAGATTACATGTAGAGTATTTGGAGTAGAAAAGTCATTCAGTTTTGGAAATGTTTGTGGGCAAAAATTAACGAAGAAGATCGAATGATTGAAGCAAGCTTTCAGACACTGTATGATGTTAAAAATTCTGTTTTTTTAAACGGCGAACATGAAGGTAAACATTTGCGATTAGTTCTTAGTGAATATTTCAATGCAATGCTAACTCCTTCCTTGTCTTTATGTTCTATATGAAAAGTGAGAAAATTATCGGGTTCGGTCATGTTTCCTCATGAATGCAAGGGGGTCGGCAGTGAAGGGGCTAATAGATCATAGGTAGGAACCAATGTGTGGTTCCAGAAAATATCCATACCTACCCCACAGAGGGTTCTGGAAATTGTGAGGGGTGGGGGGTCTAAAAGTGAAATTTTTCCGAAGGGGAGGGGGTTCACAAAGAGTTTTTCTTCCAAAGGGTACGTGTCAATTTCGATCGAATAAACAAATGTAAAACTTACCCACTTTCTAAGCCAAAAAAATAAAGCGCTCTGTTCATTAATAATGACGTCAGTAATATTCTCAGTGCTATATTTTTCATGGTGGTTATGCCTTCTCACAACCTTGATACATTTTCAAGAAATTGTTTCATAGTCGGGACAGAATCGCAAACAACAAAATGGCCGCCACTCGGAATTGTCACCAGTTCACTTGATGTCATCACCAGTTCCCCGACTTTTTAAGCTTGGCAATAAATCAAGCTCTCTCTGATTATTATTTTTGCATGGATACGTCTGTGAACGGCGACAAACAAGCGAAGGGTATGCCTTTGAGTTAAGAGCTGTTCGAAAAAAGAAGCTTTTCATTGTGAATTTCAACGTGATCTCAATCCGTATTGAAGAAACATGTGAGCTAATTGACAGCAATGACAAGATACTAGTAAACGTTGGTCGTCCACCAAAAAAGGTAGACGCACTGTGTACTTCAAACAGCATATTTTTGTTATTAACGCATCATGAAAAGTGTTCTTAAACCTACGACAGAAAGTCTACAATTTTCAGCATGTTCATGAACAGCTAACTTCCATGTCTTGACACGCGTAAATCCAGTGTTTCAAGAGCTGAAACATACAGGCGGACATGTGAAAACTTTACATGTTGATGCTCCAAACATGAAGGTTTGTCTAAAACAAACTTGAATGCGAAAAATGCAGAAACAATATAGCATTGTAGCTTTGTAGTAAAATATTTGTATTACATGTAATTATTTAATAAAGAAACATTTCAGGAGAACATTTTGAAATCGTTTCAGTCTTGTTTTCCTGCATCCGAATATACTACAAAAGAAGACGGAGAAAATGATATCTTTTATTGAGAACTTCCTGTGTCGAGGAAAACATCAGCGAGGGAATGTTTTAGTGGGTCTGAGAACATGTTGCGTGACACTTTCCTGTTGATGAATCATTTGATAAGAATCGTCGACCAAAGAAGTCTAGACAGATGAGGGCGCTTCAAACAGCATATTTTTTCGTAATAATGAGGTAAAAGTATTCTAAAACATTACACCTGCAACAGATAAAAACATTATGGAGGTTGATATTGTGTTTTTTTTTTCATAGATTTGCCACAAGAGGTGAAATACGGACGCAGAAACTGATTATAATTTTTGCATGCTTGGAAGTAACTTCGTGAATATTTAATAGTTAAAGTTTGAGCGCTTTTGCGGTTTTTGTTCCTTGGTTTGCCGACTTCGCTTTTTGAGATCTCACGCGAGGGGTATTTTCAGGTTCAACTTGCTAACTAACATGGGGAATATCTCCATAAGTAAATAAATAATTACCGGTATGTACAATGCAACGACATATTTTTTTAGCTTTTCGTTTTTGAGAAAATGGGCTTTCCAGGGGTTAAGGGAACCCAGTGAAAAACTCACGGAAATTCCTGGGGGTGGGGGGGATCTTACGACTACCCACTGAAATGGAAATTCTAGGGGGGTGGGGGTCTGTGAGGAAAAAACCCTCCGTGGGGGGTATGGATATTTTCTGGAACCACACAATCAAAATGCATCCATAATTGAGCTCATTATATAAAGTCATAACATGGCTGTGTATTAGTGCTTGCCCGTCTGTGCGGACGAGTGTCAGAACCGTTGGGGGAGTACAAATCGCGGATCACTCGCCTGGTTTGGTGAATACTTTTTTCAAACCAGAATATATAACCCATGTTCGAAAATAAGCATAACTTTCTACTTTCCAAAAATTAGTCTACACTCTCCACAAGCTTTAATTACAATTGCTTTTAGTGTTTACCATTTTAAAATCTCATACAAGCACTGAATCACAAACTCCTTGTTCATAAATATGCAAAAATGGCTTCTGCTTTGTGACTGTTACTTAATATATGTTAAGCTCTAAACAGACATTCAGTAGTTTTGAGGAATGTTTGAGGAGTATGTCTCGAGTAGACACAGATGAACAGCTAAATTATACCCGAAATCTTAACTTCCTCAGACTAGCTTAAACTATGAAACTACCAGTAGATAAAAAAAGTCTGATATTTAATGTTCATGGGGGAGCAATGTTTTCAGTAAGAGTTGGCTATTCTGGCTATATAAATCTTGTTCTTGTTATTTCTAGCTATTCGTCTGCAATTTTCCTCTTAACTTCACCTTTCTTAGTGATCATGTTTGTGATTTTGTGATCATGTTTGCAATGATTGTTATCAACATTTTTGAAGTCTATGGACAAAAACTTCACTTAGCGATTTTCTAGTGAAAATGAAATGAGAAGGGGTGAATGATTATACATCGAGGTAATAAGTGATCACCAAATATTTTGTCTGTTTATAGTCGAGGAAATCTGTGTAATTTTGCAGGGGCACATGCCCCTGGAACCCCTAAAACGTCATGCATTTGACACAGTCAGACCCTTCTCCACCAAGTTCATAACATTTCCCCCTACTCTGACTCTTATTGAAACCCCTGGGGAGGTGGGGGAGCTGATTACCCAAATGTTGTTTTGTGTGGATGAGACTGGGCGAGTGAAAAATTATCTGGGTAAGTACAGCTTGAAGGTCATTTGCCCAGATGGCAAGTGCTCCAAAAAATATAGTTTTCAGGCCTGTAATGATAAAAGTTACATGTATTAACAGTGTGATTTTTTCAGTTTCTGTTACCATGGCTGACAACTTGCAAGATGAATATGAGGGAGATGGTGATTCTGGCGCATCCCAAACTTACCCCCAGCAGTGTTCTGCTCTTCGTAAAAATGGCTATGTTGTGATTAAAGAACGCCCCTGTAAAATAGTAGAGATGTCTACCTCGAAGACTGGAAAGCATGGTCATGCCAAGGTATGTGGGGAGTGGGGTATAGCTGACCAATGTTTGGGCATAGGGTGCCACTTGGGGGGTTGAAACCCTGACCCTTGAAAACTGTGAACACCGTAAAAATATGGAAGGAATGTTGTTGTGTTACAAGGTTTGCGGTTTTTAGGTTTAATCGTGTGTCCTGAACTTTAACTTAACTGGTCACTGCACAATCAACATTCTTGAAATATTCCATTCATTCATTCAAATCATTCAGGCTTTGTTACAGTATTTCCTGTAAAACCGTGAACACCAGAAATGTTTATGGAATGTTATTGTGTTACAAAGAAAAAGCCAATCAGGTGTGAGAAAACTAAACCGCAAACAGCAACGGTCATTAGTTTGTGGTTTTGAGGTTTGTTCGCGTGTCCTGAACTTTGCTGAGATTGGTCACTACACAATAAACATTCTAGAAATTTTTTCTGGTGTTCACGGTTTTACGGGAAAGACTGTAAAGGTAGAGGGGTAAGTTTCAAAAGAAACTGTGGTGCTGCGTCGGTGGGAAGTATAACAATATAATTTGGTTTTATCAACTGGGTTGATAATGTGAATTGGCCACCGTAAAGAGATTTGAGAGCTGACGTTTTGAGTGTTAGCCCTTCGTCGGAGTGAATCAAAGGTAGATACATTAAAGGTCGATATATTGGCCAAAATGTTTGCTTACTATATGATATAATGGGGTATACAGAGGTTTGGAAAATTCCTGGCATTCTTTTGTTTATTTATTTTAAGAAAGCTTTTGACTCATTTAACTTCGGTCCAGTTATAAGAAAATGGATCTCAATAATGTATGAAAAAGTAGAAAGTGGAGTAATGAATGTAGTTGTGACCAACTATTTCAGAGTCTGGTGTGGAGTGCGTCAAGGATGCTCTTTAAGTCCACTCTTATTTGTGATAGCAGCAGAAATTTTAGCCTCTAAAATAAGGCAAGAGAGTTGCTGTATTTTATTGTGTTGCCTAATAACAAGGAAGTGCAGAGATCTCAATTCGCAGATGATACAATGATAATAGGTAGTGATCAATGTAGACTCACCCAGGCAGTCAATGAAAGTGCTAGTTGATGTCGGAACTGTTTCTGGTTTAACATTAAATAACAAGAAAACAAAAGCAAAGTGGATGGGTCTCTGGAAATGCAACAGTTTTGAACTTTCAATGTTCAAGCAAACTGATCAAATTTCTCCGAACATTTCTCTCCTATGATGAAGATAAAAGTTTGAAGAACAACTTCACACTGAAAATTCCAAAGATCGCAACTAAACTAAACTGATAAAGCACACTGTTTAAACCAGTGAGATTGCTTGTTAGCTTGGCACTTTATTATCAAAGCTTGATATAATTCAAGTACTTGTTTGGAAAAGTCATACTCGTGTTCAATGTTGTGTTCAAAGTGTGGTCTGAAGTTCCCTGTTGCTAAAATAATGTTGCTGAACAATAGTCACTTTGAGTTGCATTAAATCATAAATATTACCTTTGCATTGTCTTCCAAAGGTTCATTTGGTAGCCTTAGACATATTTACTGGGAGGAAATATGAAGATATCTGTCCTTCAACCCACAACATGGAAGTCCCACATGTCAGTAGGAAAGATTATCAGGTTAGTTTGTATATAAAGTAAAAATCATGTGCATTTTATACAAGCAGGAGAATGCTGATGATTCTTGTTGCAAGCCAAAAAAAATCATTCGTTCAGTCAGTCAGTGATTCATATTTTGACAGAACAAGGTAAAAAAACTAAGAGGTTACGGAGCAAGCAGGAAGACACCCTTTGTCTTGATTATAACTTTGAGAAAAATAGTGGTATCGTTATTTGGAGTGCTAAATAAATATGGCCTTTGATAAAATTGTACACTAAAAGTGAAGTAGAACCATTTACCTTCACTTGAGAGCTCTTCTAATTGCACTTTTGTACTATTGTCGCATCTAAAAAGTAGTAATTACATAAAAATGTTTGCTTTTGTGACATTGTGTACATCCAGAAAATATCTCGGAAATAAAAGTCCAAAAAAGACAACTTCTAATGATTGTAATGGACTGAAATTTGGCAAGATACCTGAAAAAGTTGTACGAAAATGTATAGAAAATTTCATCGTAGTAGCACTTTAAGGCCATTTATTAAATACTATGAACTTGCCACTAACTTTTCGTAACTGGTTGCAAAATGGCGATTTGGTTATGTTTTAATTTTGAGCCCTGTTTAGGGTGCTGGTGTTGTATTCCAAAGGTCCCAGGCTTCCATCCTGCCACTCGTGGGATTTGTTTCTTGGTAGTCCAGAGTTGAAATCCTTGGTCACGCTTTGTAAATGGCGAACTGGTCTGCCTTCTGCCAGTGGTGAATTCTAGCCGTGTTATGTTACAGTGGCATGCCTGGAAACTAGCTAAGTTAGGCCCCATTTATATGGTCTGGGGTAGCCGAGACAACCCTCCCCCAAGTTACCCTGGGCGAGCTAACTTTTCACTAACATGTTGAAAAATTTCCCCAACCGTTTATATGATGCTACCCGAGTTTTCTCGGGGACGAGACAATTCGGATAGGCAGGTAGGGTAACCCTGACAGGGGGGACAACTTTTTCTCATATTCAAGTTTTGAAGCAAAAAATTGCAAGAGATAGAATTTAACCTAGCAAGGCCTCTAGTTATCAAATAAATGAAAGAAATCCAATTAAGAAGGATAATATGTCTATCAGACATATTATTGAGATGAAATCCCTTGCAATTTATCAGCGTTGTCAAAATAAGCCGGCAACCGGCGCATTTTACCCGCTACTCCGAATACTGGCTACTCCAAATGTTAGTAGGTCAGTTCCGAACGTGATATTGGAGAAATAAAATGGAAATAGCTGCCTACTTTTTGGATGGAACCTGCTACTCAAAAACCTACTGACAATCCTGATTTATTATATTTCTGAATTAGTATAGGTAATCACATGGGGTCGAGTAAAATTAAGGATTAATATGATGGAAGTTTTCAATGGAAATATCCTTCTGTTTGCCGAGATTAAGCTTTCTCCATTTAGTTTTAAGCTACCACAAAGATTCCATTCTTTTTACACCAAATAAATCGGGAAACTGAAGCAAATTCCGAGGCGACGCACAAGCAAGCACTGTGGTTGAAAATTTTGTTCAAAATCCCGCCGTCATGAAGCCAACTCAGTGCAGCGCGCTTAGCCAATTGGAAACGAGAAAATTTCACGCTCGCCCAATCAAAATCAAGTAATTTTGCCCCGGGCAATTACCAAAATTAATGAAAAATGCCCTCTGTCACAGCCAATCAGCATTCAGCAATTTTGCCCTCTATGTCATAAACAATGAAATGAACTGGCAGGAAGAGTCCACACTTCCTGACATGATGTCACGGCCCGTTCTAGAACCAGGCCCCCTTTTTTTGTAGCAACTGGCGGTCATTTTCATTGGGCATGGCCGACACGGAAACTTTAAAGTTCTATATTGTGGCAAAAAGTTGGGGAATCCAAAAAATAAAATTGGAATAGATACCAAAAGCATAAAAACCCTGTAGGCCATACAGACACTTTAAGGTGATGTTTGACGAGTTTCATTTGCTGAAATCTTTTGTAGGTAAATGACATTGATCAAGATGGCTACCTGAGTTTAATGGATGATAGCAATGAGCAACGTGATGATTTAAAGTTGCCAGATTCTGATCTGGGGAAAGAAATAAGAACCAAATTTGAGAAAGATGAACCAACAATGGTAACAGTTCTCAAGGCAATGGGAGAAGAGTCTGTTATTGCTATCAAGGCAATGACCAAGTAGATGGATATTTTCAGTCCTTGTTTTAGACAATAAAAAGTGGACCACTGTGATAAGGCACTAGACAAAAACTAATTGCTCTATTTCATCTTTTCCTGATCCTGCAAATCTTGGCTACACAATAAGCTTAGTTTGTGAACAAGTTCTTTTCTATAAAACTGAGCTTATTTTGAAGTATAACATAAGGTGGCTTCCAAGTAAGTCTTGCGTTGTTTAGGGTAAAACTCTTTGTTCAAAATGGATGCAACTCTAGCAGTCAATTACATATTGTAATTATTAAAGACCCAAGTTTTTGTCTGTTTGTTATCTTAATATTATAACAATCAAAATTCCATTGATGTCCTTTCCAAGAACCTGAAAAGTCTTATGTTATCTGAGAGTGGGTTAATTCTTTTTCAAAATTCTAAAGTTAAATTGAATCCATGGTGTAATGGTTTAAACAACGATTCGCTCTGTATTTCAGTGTGTGTCTTATTTTATTAATCCCTCTGTGAATGGAGGAGCTGTTTGTTGTAGCTATTGAAATGATACATAGCTAGCAAATAATTTATTGATAAAAACATTACTTGTGTAGTAGATTTTTTTTGTCTGCTAATACCATGGCAGGGATACGCTGATTCACCCTGAACTGGAAGTTTCATTAACTTAGGTTCCCTCCAAAACGATTAAAATTCCTCTTTGTAAACCATGCATGGAAGCATTGGTGCATTTTTGTAGCATTTAAACTGTTTTTCTTTGGAAGTTTGCGATAAAGAACTGAACCAGCTGTCAATTGTGAAATAGGGAGCTTAAGCAATGACGACGGCGACGGCTAGGACGACGCCTGCTTAAAAATGAATTTATATTTTACGCGTGAATCTCGCAATTGCCTTGATGTATTTGGTGCATCTATCGCTTTCAAACATAGTTCTTGTAGAAAATATAAAGACGGCGTTTATTTTCAAACAGAAAAACGAAAATTTAGCCGTCGAGGTTCACGTTCTCCAAAGTACTCAGAATTTGGTCATTTCACGTTGTTGTTTTGCAGAGGACGGCAGAGAAATGTACAAAGAATTATAACGCACGTGCAGAGCTATTGTACTGCTAATTAAATCTTTTGTTTTGCGACGTTCTCGTTGACGTTGCCGTCGTGGTTTGCTTAAGCTCCCTATTGACTATTCTTGACATCCTTAGAAGTCGGCATCCAACCATTTTGATTATAATAATGCTTTTCTACTGGAAGTGAATGAGCCTTTACATTTAGGCACTGGGATAAGCTTGAAACATTATTAAACCAATCATGCTCTGCTTCTATGGACTGTAATAAGCGTGAACAGTGCCTAATGGCAGCTTGAGCTGCAAGTAAAAAAAATGAACTTGTTAGACTTCGTCTTGACTGGCCATTGTAGGTGGCTGCTCATTTCTGTAGGAAAGGGGGTGTCCTGCAGTTTGTGATTGCAAAAGCCAGTTTCAAGCGTCTGCAAGTTGGAGTGAACTTCGAAAACAGAGGTGTTTTTTCCAAGGAAAATATATTCAAGTCGAAGTAAACTTTGAATATAGAAGGGTTATGTAAGGAAAAAATGTAACACAATTTGTGCTTTAAGGTAAATTACTCTTTCAGCCCCGTTGAACAGTTGTTATTTAAAAGATCATTGCTCTAAGGCTAAGGAATTTTTTCCGACGATGTGCCATTGGATTTTAGTAAAGTCTGTCAATCAAATTCCCAATGATTGCTATCGGAAAAGATACTTATTGAAATGGTATTAACTGCTGTTCTTGGCTGAAAGAGTTATTTGGTCAGATTGGTAAAGGAGTTAGCCAAATGACTTTTCGGTTCCTTTGTTTAGTTGTTGATTTTTTGGTCAAGTTGTTTAGTTCTTGACGCGCGTCAGAATATATTCTAACAGCGCATCGCCTAATTCTCACTTATTTTTGCAAATTTTGCAATTAAAAATGTCTTCAAACCTATTAAATTGTCATTCAGTATTTTCTGGGAAATCACATTTATAGCAGGCCACTGAAAAAATGGGAAAATCGGGTCGTGTGCAGTACAGTGTGCCCATATGTGGTCATAAAGCGATTATTATTCGTCAAAATAATGCGCTTCGTTGACAATTTGTGAATAATAAAACGTGCAATTATCCTGCTAATCCGTGCGATTTCGCAGGGTAATTTAGGTGGATTTCCACTGTCGCGTATTTTTTTACGTGCGTAAAAAAAATTAGAGACAATGATGAATGACTTGCGTAAACGTGTACGCAAGTTTTCCATACATGGTCTCTAATTTTATTTACGCACGTAAAAAATTACGCGACAGTGGAAATCCACCACTACTTACAATTTAGCGTTCTTTTTTGTGGGCTTTTCTATGGTTCCTAGTTGTCACTGATATTGAATTGGAAGCACACAAACTAATATCGTTTTTAAGAGCTCATAATAAGGTTTCTATATTTGGTGTTTTTGATTGACAGATATCGCTATTTAGAGAAGCCACGTCGGTCTCGAATGAATCCTGTGGAGATAGGACGTCACAAATTGGCATTTTTGTTTATTTTCAACCCATAAAACTGCATTATTTTCAGAAATCTAGGAAATGCAGGCTAGGGGGTCGAGGGTCATATGTGCCGATATGGTTGTACAAAGTCAATAGCAAGTCCCTAAGTACGTCACAAAGAACACAATATCACAATAGACATTACACAAGCATATATTGACTTGGTAAATGCAGCATCAACCAGGACTCAAACATTAACTATGTGTCAGCTTTAATTATCGACATTTCGAATTAGGCAATGGTACAAACTTGATCAAGAGACAGTTGGCTTATTTTAAATTTCTCTACCTCATTGTAACTCACAAGCATGTAGTCATTTTACCTGTTAATTAAATAGCATCCAAAAATATATGAACATGGCAAATGGTTCGCCCTACAAACTAGTTTTTCTGGACAATTGATTGGTTTATGGAAGGTATCCAGATTTGAGCAAAAACTACCCAATTTATTTTAAATTTGGACAGTTGGCAAAAATTAATAAAAAATGCATCTGTTGACAATAATGGATTTTGGTGTAGCTATGTAATTAATCACAAAATAGGTCTTCAATTTATGGAATAGAACCTTCGTGCACTGTAACTAAAAAAAAGGAATGGATTCCTAGCAAAAACTCTTAGTTAAAACTAGTGACATTCCGTCCACAAAATCTCCATCGGCGCAGATATCACGCGGGGATTTGGGGGGGGGGGGGGGAGGGGGGTTTAAAAGGCAAGATATTTCCCGCGCGTTTTTCCTGCCATGTGCATGTATGTGTCGGATCGTCATCGATCCATCAATTAGGAAAAGAAGAAAAAAAACGCCTGTGGAGACGCTAATATCGATGGAAATAAAATTCAAACGACTTCGCAACGAAAGCTGAGAAATGCTGTCAGGGCGCTGTTTACGCATGCGTATTCGCAAAGTGGAATTAAACTTTTTAAAGAGGGAATTCGGGCCAGGTCTGGCGCCTCGAAAAATGTGGTGTTTGAGCAGGCTTGCTCTGCTCTTCCGCCGCACAGTCGAAGTATGAATAAAGCGTATTTGAGCTGAGTAGCTTGTGCCATTGAACACTTGCGCAGTGTTGTTTATGTGGTCTTCCTGATACCACAATGACTGTAGGTAAGACGTGATTAAAGTTTCAGTGCGCGCTGTTACTTGCAATATATATAGATTTAGTCAAGCCTAATAAATTTAATTTTTGAAAGGGGTACTTCAAAAAGAGGTTAGCCCCTGATCGTTGAAATAAGAAGAATAGGAAAAGATAGCGGAAATAGTAATTATTCGTGGCAAGACACGAGTGTTTTAAAATCAGAGTGCTCTGAGTGTTACATAAAACCAACATAAAACCAATTAATCATCGGCTTGTTCGGATGAAATCAGGAATACCTGAATTCGGGAAAGCAAGAACTCGAAATGACTACATTTGTTTCAAGTCAGTGAAAATTAAGCGTACTTGACGATCGATAGCCTGCGTGCATTTTTCCGCTTTAGGAATAAGACGGCTGCACGCAGGCTAGACGATCGATCGATCTAAATGCATGGCAAAACTTCAGCCGCTTCTCGCATCACACACATTTCCAACGTTCATTCAAAACTTTATTTCATTCCGATCCCTGCCACTAACATTTAAGGCCATTTCGCAATCATATTTATATCTAATAAACAAACCGAAACAGGGCAAATGTAAATAGATATGCTAACGCCGGTTTTGCGTGACAGCTTTATTCAATTCAATGCACGTTTTAAGAAGGTTGGCAGCTTTTAAAATAGCAGTAATTTCAATATGTCCAGAGAACAGATGAAATGCTCTCGGGAATTCAATACAAGATGCTAAAGATATTACTACTGTATTTGCCTGCCATGTACCACTAGAACTTGCGCAAGGGACGAAATTTGCATACTCGCTGAAAAAAACACTACTACGAGATATACGAAAGATATGGACGATGCCGACGCGGCAGGCTTTAGATGATGAATGACCCCGGATGAAGGACTGGACACTGCAAAGTGTCTTTCACATAAAATTCCATTCTCGTCCCCATAGGAGGAACAAGTGGCTCTGGGGACACACAATTTGATTCGCTGAAATCAAACAAAGGGAATCCAATCACATCAGCCGTTTTAATCCTGCTAATGATAAAGGATTTTAAAACGGCTGATGTGATTGGACTCCCTTTGTTTGAATTCAGCGAATCAAATCGTGTGTCCCCGGAGCCACTTGATTCTCGTGCACAGGCCCAGCCAGCTAAGAGGGACAAGCGGCTCTGGGGACGAGAATGATAAAATTCGGGAGGCATCGTGGTGCAAAGCTTTCGCGACGTTGGCCTGACCGTAGTTCGATACGTGACGTATTTATTATTTTCGAACGAATTTCATTCCATTCTCGTCCCATAGCCCTTTTGGTTTCTCTTTGCCGGCGGGACCTTGGCAAGAAAATAAAGGGCTCTGGGAACATGGAAGGCAATAGCGATATAAAACATTATAGCGTATTCTCCCTTGTGGTCCGAAGAAATTTATGGTCCAACATCTAAAACACATCAGCAAACCGGTCTTACATTACTTTTTGCGTCTAAGTTGGGGAGCCAACCTCGTCCCCAGGGCCATCTGCTGTTTCAAAATAGCGTGCGCCATTTTGAAACCGCAGATGGCCCTGGGGACGAGGTTGGTTGTAAGGTGTGGGCGGAGTAACCCTGGGTGCTAGAAGGTTTCTGGGCTCGGACAGCGCAAAATAGAAGGTTATCGATCACGGGAAGTAATGAAGGTGGGCAGGGGTAGGGTGGTAATTGTTCACGTATAGCCATTTCTTATCCAAGCTGTTTCCAGTTCAGCAAGGCCTGGACGCTAGAAATGTGACATGTACAAATGTTTGTTTATTTTCTTGTTAAAGCACAAAACACAGTTTAAAAGATTAAGATCGTCCGTACAGTCACGTAGGTATGCATGGTCGGCGAAATTCCTGGCCTCGTTCGTTGATCCACTTGTTTGCAACTACAGTAGAACATAAAAAAAACAAGTTATAATTATTTGAATTATCCTCGCGAGGAAAGAAAACGATTGCTTTAGTCGAAGGCTTTTGTATGCCTTACCTTCTGAAACAGGGACGGGATCTAGGGGGGTGGTGCAGGAGGTGCGCACCCCCTCCTGAGATGACTTGTGGCTTTCTAATAGACCAATTTCGATATTTTAATATTCAGCCTAAAACAATAGACATCACTGCGAGGCTCCGGGGAATAAATCCCACAAACTCTAGAATTTATACCCCGGAGCCTCGTGCTGAGGTCTATTGTTTTAGGCTGAATTTTAAAATATCGAAATTGGTCTATTAAGCTAGTATTCTGCTTACGTCCCCCTTCAGTTATGCCATTCCTTAGTGGTGCACCCCTCCTAAGAAGGTAGGACTTGGACTTGCCCCTGAATAAATTTAGTGGCTTCAGAAACAGAAACAAACAAAGACGGGTATCGCGCATGCTTTGTCTGTGTTGATACTGCGAAGGTGGAAAAGTGTGGCCAACAGGACGTGAAAAATGTCTTTAGTTCTAAATATATCTGACCCAAAACAATGCCTAGAATACCTCCAAGGTTAACAATCTCTTACTCAGAATCTACAAGCTTCTTCGACACGAACGATCGAGTACAAACTTTGCATCTTGGTGCGAAATTACAAGAATTGCCAAAGGAACACATGAGTTCCAATGCAAGACTTTTATTTCTCGCCCGAGACAATCCTATAGATTTATCTACAACGGCTAGCATTCAAAATAAATATTGCATCTGCCTCTGATGGTATTTACCCCATTTTGAGCCGACGATCACAGGGCAAGCGGCGTGACGTGTTTTAAGATCAGGACGACCATCCTTGTCAATATTGTACCAAAATACAGCGTCACCCTATCGATGAAGAAGACAACGAGAAACGGAAGTGTTTTGTTGCTATGCAGTATTGTGTTTCGTGAACCTTGTCTCGTTACTAAGTATAAAAGGAAAAAGCGCGATGGGATTAAAAATTGTTTGAAGCTGTTAAAATTAATTGTAGTTAGTTTGGTCAGTACCGTAAGTCGTCCAGCTTGCGCACTTGACGTGCACGGTATTTCAGAGTCTCCATTTCCCTTCTGACCAATCTCCGATTACACTTGCGCGCAGTGAATCAGGGTAGTTGTATTCATCACGCGCACGACATCTCCGAGACTTGGCGCGCAAAGTTGAATACAACTACCATGATTCCCTGCGCGCGTCTCATAGGGGAACTCCAAAAATGTCAGAACTACTTAAATTGAATTGACTAAATGGATTATGCAACTCTTCAGGGTCACTCGTTACGTGAAGCTTTGGCCGCCTGTAAGGAAGACTTCAAGCGATCAGGAAGGTTGAGGGAAGGGGGGAGGTGGGGCAATGAACTAGAGATTTGCTATGCTCCTTTTAAGGAAGAAGCTTTGGATAACACAAACCTTTCGAGGATAAATAATTTCGTCAATGTCTAAAAACACTGTTGCGCCTCCAGCATCAACATCACTTAACTAAAGGAAAAGAGAAATGTTAATTACCCGATGACGAGTACATGCTTGCGTCGATAGATATGATAGGACTTATTTGGGAAGCATCGCTTTGAAATCGTGCTCGACCGAAAGCGGAGACGGCCAAACGAAACGCACTTAACCGATGTATTGCTCGTTCTGCAATCCTCCTCCCTGCGCGCCCTCCATATCCTGCTAGTCAAACGGGCAACGGAGAAATTCTAGCAATATCCTTTGTATATACCTAGGGGATCCCCAGGGGGATTTCCATATAGAATTGACAGAGGCGATCGTCGTCCCTTTTTTATCAATTCAGGGATTGGTGTTCGTAACTACTTGTCAGGGACGGAGAACTTTAAGGGCACATTAACCGATTCACGCGCGCGCTCGCGCGCGTTGCTAAGGAGGTGACATTTCACTTCCGGTTACTTACGTCAGCCTGCGCGCGGAAAATAAAAACAATTCAACAACTTGCAATTCGCTTACATTTTAGATGTTTTTTCTTTGTGTTTCACAGGATGCAAAATAAAAATATACAAGCAAAGACAAAATAAGAGAAAAACAAGAGCAGAACAAAGAAAAAACTAACTTCGCGTGGCTTTGTTTGATCTTACCGAAGTGCGGTGGTTGTGTAATTGCGCGCGCTGATTGGGTAATTTCCAATATATATCGGGCACACTTCTGGTTTCTTTAAATGCTAAAGGAAACGCGGTTTTTCATTAAATCGAGCCTTTCTTGACGATTTTCGATTAAAGCCAACGTTGGAAACATAGCTCAAAATCATTCTTTTAAATTAACATATTAAATCAATGAAAATAATCCCGATAAAGAAATTTGCCTGGGAGCCTTGACCAAGGGCGTGGCCTGATGACGTCATCCCTGGTGTTACTGGTCACGAAAAAGTTAAAACACCTGAAATAACCCTGAACTGACTAAAAATGATGAGGTTATATGAGAATAAAGTTTCCTTAGCAACGGCTCGAAAAGATCAGTTAATGGGCCCTTAAATGAAGCAATTTCATTCTAGGTTTTGTTTTACACTGGACATGTCTGCCATACACCTCCAAAATAGGTCAAAATAAACTCTAGCCTCCCCCCCCCCCCCAAATGAGACTGGAACTTTTAGTTAACCTTTTTAGCGTCACGTGACTCTTTCGTGGATATCTCTAACGGGGAGGGGGTGTACAATTCCTGCGTAAGAATTTCCCCTGTAAGGGAACGACGCACAGTGAATTTCATTCGAATGTCGAAAGTAATTCGCATTTACTTTTTCTTTACAAATACTACGCAACGTATTTTCCTCCCACATGGGCGTAAGGCCCCCCTTATGGGAGAGTGAAACGTTTTCTCTCTACTTTCCGCCGCTCTTTTGAGTTCGGTCTTCGTTGAGCACGGGCTGCGGTTCCCGAACAGCGGCAGGTAATCAAGCCTGTATATCTGAAAATCTGTATGGAGAAAACAATGTCTATAATTAAGATTAACAACGAAAAAGTGTTTGATTGGTCAAATAAACTTCCTCGTAACGTTTTTTGAAAAAGGAAATATTTGGGTCGATCGGACGACGCTATCCGGAGAAAAAAGGGGATCGCGTAAAAAGACTCGCGCTTCACACTAGCTACATATATTTGCTTCCGGTGTAGCCTGCAAGCAGTCCTCCGTCTGCTAATAATAATAATAATATAATAATAATGATAATGATAATGATAATGATAATGATAACAATATGCGCCTTGAGTTTGGACTAAAATTGTCGGGTAGGGCATTCCACAGTCTGGGTGCAATATACTCTTCTTAGCTTTCCTTCTTTTTTTCAAAAAAGACGCCCGATCGTACGTTGCTCCCAATTCTTTTTTGGTTTTGCTCCGCGTTACTTACATAAAACAGAACTGTAGATATCCTGTCACCAGTCTCGTTAGCGGGGAGAGATCCATCTGCGTTCTACAAAACAAAACAAAGAAATAAGATAATGAAACACAAGAAATTTGACGAGATAAAAACCTGATTCGTCTTGTGGATAACTTATGTCTTCTTATTTTCTGCATAGCCGGCGGTTTATTTTGACAGCTAGCGCGATCGAAACAGGCAGCGGAAGCTTCGTCGCTCAGTTTCCGATTTCCGGTTTCGCGTTTCGACTGATCGCGGGCGCTGCCAAAATAAACCGCCAGCTTCGCAAACTAGTCTTCTTCACACCTCATTTCTGGACAATTTGCTGCAATTTACATGACGGCTATCTGTTTAAGCACCCACCTGTATGAAGTCATGATGTGGTTCGTAATGTCCTCCGATGCCGTAGTTGGCCACCTTATAAAGACAATATCGAGTTAATACTTCATGTGCTCCTACATATATAGAAAGTAGCTCTGATCCTCTAGCTCGAGCGCTTGCGCGAGCAATATACTTTTTTAGTCACAGTATTTATAGCCGATGATATTTTCCTTTCTCCAACCCTTTGGCCGTATAAAAGTTGTATCCTTCAGCTGTTATAAAAGTAACTATGATCATTGCCTCTATAACTGACAGGGGAACGCTTGAATACTAGGTTGTATTCTCGGTGTACAACGACATGACACGTGACTTTGGCTCATTACCTCTCTAGAAAAGAAACGGGAAATAATGAAGCGTACTTGTTTACTTCTCCGCAGACCTCTTACCTGTAAAGGCTCGGCATGTTCTGGATCAAGAGATAGACCCGTTATTGTCTGTATTCTCTGACTTAGTCTGTTTATTACTGGAGAGGCGCTGTCTTCAAGCCAGGCACTAAAGAGATAGACCATGGAAAAACAGAAGGCATTGTTCTTGCTCATGAGAAAAGTTGAATCAAACAAAGCAAGGCTTTCGCCAACGTTTCAGGTCTTTTCAGGTTGAGAGATTTGTCAAGTGACAAACGGCAAAATATCACCTGGCAACAATGAACGGTAGTTGATTCACATTGGAGCCTCAACATAACGAAACGTCGAGAACTGCCAACGAACTGGCAACATATTTTCGCTAATGCTATATATAAGTTTAGTTATATCGGGGTTCTTTTTCATGTATTTTACTATTATTATACTGCCGCATCTGTCGCTAACTGTTAAATTTCGCGCCCTTTTCTCCCGTCGTTTTCCAAAACAGTTCCCACCTTTTTGCTAGTTTCAGTGTCTACACACAGCATTTCCGTAACCATTAAAAACAAAACACGAACCTTATTGTTGAACACAGCCGTTTCCAAGCATCAAGTTTTTGTTTTGATATACCTAGCCTGATCAGCAGGCGGTTTAGCTGAGTTAGCCCCTCGCTGCTTTAAAATAATCACCAGCTACGAAATCTACAAATACCAGATGTTCCATACCTTTGGCTAATCCTGTAATCTGCTGCTATCTGATTCCCAGAGGTCGCGTTTGTAACAACAGCTCTCTTGAGCTGGAGGAACAAAGGGGAAATGAAACAAAAATTAACGGCACAGGTCAACATATCTATTAAAGGCGATTTTACATTAGCTGTTATGCAACTTTGCACCTGATATAATTTGCACAAGCGCCTGCCACAAGAGGCCTTGAAGCAGTTTTGCTGTAGCAAAGTTTGAAGCCGCATTTAACTCATACTTGCAACCGTTCTTTAAATGTCGTTCACTCAAACGTTAGTTCGTTCGCTATGCGCGCTTGAAAGGACTTTGGAATTCAAAGAAATCGATTGCTAAGCAGCTTAACCTACCTGGGGTTTCGCTAGCTTCTTTACATGTTCAATCTCGCTGTCTGAGATGACGTCATGAAACAAGTAGAGGACTGGATCCAAATTTAACATCTCCACCTTAACTTGTGTGGGAAAGTTTCTATTGTAGTGACAGGTGAGCTTGTCCCTTTCAGTTCGGGCCTGAAAAATACATTTGAAATGCAGGCGCTGTTAAGAATCCTGCTTGAACTGAACTTGGTTTTATCAACTGGGTTGATAATGTGAATTGGCCGCCGTAAAGAGATTCAAGAGATGACGTTTCGAGCGTTAGCCCTTCGTCGGAGCGAATCCAACATACCAACTTTAGCTTCTCTAAAGCTCTCCCGACTTCAGGCGTAGGGCTGCCTCGTAATCTAGGCACGTCCTTAATCTTTTGGGTCAAAGGCTTGAGAACGACTTATGAAGCGCGCAAAGATCTTTGTTGATCATGAGCCTTCCCATGTTCCTTTGCGTTTACAAGAAACTTTTCCAAGTTCCTTGCGCGCGTGATTTTGAGGCGCCTGGGTACGAGGCAGAAGCTTGGACCAATTACTCTTTATACTCCACTGAGGTACCAACCTTTCGAGATTGGCCACGGCATAAGCGCTCGTACGTGAACATGACGTCCTCTTTTATGTTGTTTTTGTTGTTGGTTACAGCGTCCTTTCCCGGATTATCACTGTATGTGTTCTGTTTCAGCTGTTCTGTCTTAAAGTGTCCAAGGTTGACGTGAGCCTGTTCAATTGTTGGATCTTTATAAAAAAAAGTTCATCCGATAAGTATCTTTATTCTAGTATCTTTATTCTATTCTTTTGCGCTGATTTGCTTAAGGCGGGGGTCTACCTGAATTGGAATGTAATTTTGAGAGGTTTAGAGTAGGTATAAAAACACCCACAGACAGTTGACCCCCACCCAAGGGAAACCAGCTTGGTAGGGGGACTGTTTGGGTGTGCATATTCTAATTTTAAAATTCAAAATCGAATTTTTAAACTACGTCAAAACTTCACTATTTCTTATTTCTCTCAATTTTCCTTCTCCTTTAAGAAAAACTCGCTCCTCTCAAGTATATCCAAAACTCAACCAAAACTTTACAAAACACCACAAAACATTGCTTAGTCTTCTGAGTTAAGGGTCCGCTATTGCAGGTAATCTGTATTTTTAATTTATTTTTTGGAAATGTAATCAAATAAAGCTTGTTGTTGTTGTTGTTTTGGCATTCCTTGAAACGTAAAAGAGATATTTGTATTAAACCCAAAGGCATCTAAAATGACAGAAAAACGACTTTCAGGTCGACGCCCGCCTTAAGCGTGGTGCATGAAATTATATGATCAGTCACGAATCTCAGTAAGCAGAAAAGCAAATGACGCTGGTAAAATGTTACCTTTGTCAAGAATATCGTTCGTGTGTCTAATCGCGTCATCGAGGCACCCGACCTGTAAATACAAAAGACACATACTCGCTGTTACGGTACACCGTGACGCTTGCTGTGCCATGCCCTAATTCGGAGTGGATGCAAAATGTTGCAAGTTTGACTCGACCCTTGACTCTGTTTAACTATCGATAAGACGTGCGGAAAGACGTGCGCTGACTTTGATCGCGTGCGTGAAAGGTGGTCTTGTTGCTAATGCACTTTCGTGCGGTTTTAGGTCTTTTAGTTGAGTGCCCCAAAACTGAAAGCAAAGTAATTACTTTGGACAATCGCAATTAACGAAGCTAATGAAGCTCAGAAAAACGCAAGCGAGCCACAATTGGTGTTGGCTTACATCTGATTGGCTTAGCATTATCGTTCGCGGTCCTTTGCAGTTTTCACGTCTATTTGGCACTTTATAAGGGCACGAGTTTTTTTTATAACAATGCAAAAAATTAACCACAAAAAGAATTTCCTTCGACACTCAAGAGAAGTCGCTGTGATATATATGCGACTGAGTTGCGTTGGTCACGAGCATGCAAGTTCGTTTGGCTATAGCTACATATCAGAGGTCTCTAAATGCGTTAAAGCCTGCAGACGTGCCTAGTGGTACATCAGGCCAGAGCTTATCCAGGTTTCCTTAGCAACAGAGAGTATTTCTACGTCCCCCGGATGGGATGCTAGTCCATCGCAAGGTTACCCCTCAGTAATAAATTCGCCGGTACCCATTTATACACCTGTATGAAACCCACATTATATTTAAAAAACGGCTTCGAAGGAGACTACCTTATATTCGGCCCAGGACAAGTATTCCAGAACATCAATTTTTGTTAATACACCATTGTATTCGTACGGCGGGCTCATGCGCTTTAGCGCTTCCTTCATCCACTGGATGACATCCTCGTATTTTTCCTGATTATTGCTAACAATGCCAAGTTCGTAGCACTCGTCAGCGCCCAGGCCCCCGCTGGGTTTTTCATGATGCAGATTCCCGTCAGCAATCGCGCGCGCGCTAAGGTTGTAAACACCTTGAATGCGCAGAATCGCCGAGATGCTTCCCATGAAGTCTTGCGACGTGGGAAACGCAGGGCGATTGATGACGAGCTCCCATTGAAGGTCTGCAAAAGACAGTAGAGAGATCAGTTAAGCAATAAGTTATACTGCGCAAATGGCAAAGCGAGCTTGCCTTTCTTTTTACAGCCGTGTTATCTACTTCATAAATAAAACCCCTAGAAAAATAGGGGGGGGGGAGGAATCTCACATTCACTACAATCACAAACCTATTCATTTCCGCATACAAGCCCAATCTCGTCCCCAGAGTCCGCGTTATCCTTATCCAGGGGAACTTGGACTCTGGGAACTAGATTGGCACAAGCTCCTAACGACAGACGTACTACGCAGTCTAAGGATTTGATTACATTTTTGATTTAATTTTGCCCGGCGGAGATTGTGCAGTGCGGACTGCGGGAAATCAGCCCGTACCGAAATCCGTGTGTTGGTTGGCTTTGTCAATTTGCAAGACGCATTAACACTCTCAAAATTCCTTCTTTCTGGTCAAGAGTATATATCAGTCATATGAAAATGGACAGCAAATTTGTTAAGGGAGCCTACAGTATACTAGGAGGGGGGTACATGTGAGAGATTAGCATCCCATCCTTGGTGAAGAAGCCAAGCTCTTAGCCACATAATACTGAGAAATTGGAATAAAGCGCCGACACTTGTAAACCATCTGGCTCTTGGCTAACATATATCTTTCTTTTTTCTTGCATTTATATTTAATTCTGTTTGTTTTAGGAAGGCTATCATTTTCGAGTCTCCCAGTAAGTTGTTTGACTGCTTTATTTCACGTCACCTGTAAAACTGACAATGAATTTTATATTTAACAATACAAAAGAATATAATCGCCCTCATGTAGACTGATCGTCTTAAATATTTCTTTATCTGTTTGTGACATATTTATACTTACGTAATAATAGAAATTTACAATTTAATGCATTGAGTGTGACGAAAAGTAAACGGTTAACTTAAGATTTAATTACCACGAACTATTGATCTATTCTTTATAGATCAAAATTTATTATTTTTCCTTACCATTCGGAGAGCCCTTTGCAAGGTACGATTCCAGTTCGCGCCAGTGTCTAATAAACCGCCTTACAAGCTGAAAGGAGTTAATCGGATGGAATAGGTATTTTTCAATATCGTTCGCAGCGATGTTCATTTCCTTTCTTACGTGCTCGGCAAATTGTCGGAGAATTTCCGGAGCATCCGATCTCTGTTCCAAATAGGCGTCCAGTGCTTTAGAAAGTGCGCTTTCCAACCTAACAAGCCCCTTCATCTGAGTGAGTGAGGTAAAGAACTCGCCATTTGTAACGCTGAACGACAGCGAGATGTAAAACACCAAAAATTTCCACTTGATCATTTTGAAGAAATAAAATGGAAGACATGTGCTTTTGGGCAGGAAACCTGTTGAAACAACCGGCAGAAACAATCACCAAAATATGCAAATTGTAAACACTACCCGCACATTTAAAATGCAATAAAAATTAAAATGCACCCTTCTACTTGGGTTCAGACATCTTTTCTCTCCTTTTCTCTTTTGCTGTTTGAGTCTTAGCAACGGTTGTTAAGACTCAAATAACTCATACTAAAACCAAGTAACGATTTGTTTCTTTTCCTTCAGGGGAGGCGAATTTAACGCTAATAACGAGTACAAAATTTAGCGATTTTCGCCCAACAGTGCTACAATCACTAACAGTAGTAGCCGTTCGCGCCAGTCTGCTATCACACCCATTTTTGTAGCTTATAAAACTTTGATGTCCCTGAGTTATTTAGGTTTTGGATTTAAAGCATTCGGAGTTTGTTTCGAAAATTTCTTACATAAGCAAGAGCTGCGCGCCTTGCGAAGTTCAAAATGTTTATAAACTCTTCGAGGCCCAGTCAATTTCGAGCCAAAATACGTAATCGTTTTCAAATCGATGCGATATGCGATTCTTGAAAGCGATGCGGTTGCGCATACGTCCATGTAAACAGTACGTGCCTTAATTTCCACTGCTCTATTGAGCCCTGCCGTCCCTTTCAGTCACGTATCCGTAAAAATTTGTTCCTTCTCACGCGGGACTAAGCATTTGTTCTTTTCAGCGGATAGAGAAGACGGCCTAGATCTCGTTTAAACTCAAAAATTCTTCTGATGGTCTTTTTCGCGCTTTGCGAAATGGTTATTTGTTTCGTCCAACACATGCCCAGAGTCAGACTGTAAAAAAATCGTTTACGAGTAGCGCAGCTGAAGCCCCGGGGTGGGGGAGTCTAGCACTCTCATTGTTGTTCTAAGTATGAAAACTAGTATCGATTCGGGAAACAGCTTGCTTCAAGATCCAATATCCAAACGAAGGAAATCCGACACGGCTTCACAGAAAGCCAACACAACGTTCTCAGATGAGGACGAACACGATGCTTCAGAGAAAGCAAACACGCCGCATCAACGTTATGCAGATGCGCATAAATATGCCTTAAGCTATTTGAAATTAGTGCACAGTTAATAAATGAAAATTTTGTGCTGAGTTCTCCAGAAATATAATTGGGTTTTAAATTTACACGCTCGGTATTTTTGGGGTAAAGAGATCTGCCATAAACAAAACGCGTACTTTTTTGGGTCACATCTCCGAGCGAATTTTTCTTGTACGTTTCGGGGTAGTAAGTTTTGATGCCAGTTATTTTTTGGGTCTAAAATTTCAGGATCCTGTATTTTTGGGGTTTGCAATATGATGCTCCGTCCGACCTCCCGTCATGTACAATGCGAATACCCACTGGGAGCCGAGTAGTTGCTGCCGAGTTCGCGAACGCGTTGCTTTTATACACTGAGTTAGACTGGTTGTGTTGAAACTGACCAATTGGAAGCCAGGAAATTTGGATTCGTTACGCATGATAAAAGCGTGTTCAACGTATCGTATGCAAATTTGGATCCAAGAAAGAGCTTCGCGTCAGTTTGAACAGGTTTGTTTTGCAATATATTGTCGAAGTACTGAAAAGTGTTTCAGTAAACTCTGTAACAACAAGATAGTAGCTAGGTCTGAACCTTAAAGGTTCAATAAAGCTTGGGTGGAGTATAGTTCAAGCGGTGGTACTGTACGTTTTAAGTCAAAGTTTTTGTGTTGCTGTCACTTGACCCTTTGATATTTGATATTTAACAGATAAATATCATTAATAAATATAAATATAAAATGCCCATTCAATAAATATTCACATGATTCTTCAATGTTTATTTAAACTTGGTAACATTAGGACTATCATGAAAATTGAATACATTACTTGGAAGATCGTTCCAAGGTTTGATAATTCTAAATAAATAATTGATAATTTGATAATTCCATATAAATGCCAAACGCTCAGACATCACAACTTCAGCGCAGTACAAGATACTGAAGATACACTAGTGAATGTGTCGAGTGCTATAAGTATCTGCATAACTGTCTGATAACTGACTGATATAAACTTATGCACAGAGAAAAGAAGACCATCCCCAGCTACAAAGCATTGATAAACCCCTTGTTGGATTCGGTCGCCTTACGAGGTCATGTTTGTACGGAAGTGTCTTACAATTGCAAAAGAAGGGATGTCTTGAAACACTTTTTGCATCAGGATTTTCGTGTAGGATGTGCAAGAAGGAGAAAACCAGGGAAGCCCCTATTTGGAAATGATCTTGCCAAAACACTTCGAGAATTGAAAACTACAAATAAGATCATGACCAACAACAATTCTCATAGGCTGATAC
>OX393564.1:3097863-3170363 GCA_947652115.1 Blastomussa wellsi | reverse complement strand
TTAATTTACATTTTTACAAGAATTGTTACACGTAATTTCCAACAGTTTTTGTGCAAGTCGCTTATTTGTCTTGTCACAAAGAGAAAAATAAACTACAGGTTATTATTTACATAGATTCTATGCCACACTACGAGATTTTAAGCAATAATTAGTGTCAAATATTTCGCTAAATGGTAACTATTGGACCATTGTTTATATATTTTTCGGAACTATCAAAGAGAGTTTCTAGTCCTCGAAATATGCCAATTTAATTTCCTCTAAACTGATGATAAAGTATTTCCTTAACTGTTTTGTCTCCGCCGCTATTAACATATTGTATTTTAACAGTAAATCTTAGAATATGATTTAATATTTGTAACAAATTAAATAAAACCGAACAGTGTTATGGTGTAACGATTTGACAGACAACTGTGAGTGTTTTCAATTTTGATTTTAAAAATAAGGTTTTCAGGCTGCCTCTTCGCGTTTTCTAGGATGTCGTGGTGTTTTCTTTCTTTGTAAACATAACTGCTCTTAGTCATAATTTCTCTTTTATATCCGGGAGGCGGCTTATTCGAAGTTAGAGATGCATGGTTTTGTTTTGTTTAGTTGCTGTTTTTCAACGAATTATAATTCAGTTTAGTTTAGTTTTATACTGTGAGAAGGGAGGAAAACCCTTTCAAATCGTGTGCGCGAGGTTGAATTGACGACAAACCGCACAAATTAAAGACAAAAACTTTTAAAATATGAAGAGAAGGATAACATTTTTGCATTTACATAGCGTTTAAATACACCTAATGCAATTAAATAATTGAGTTCTGCCTGCTTACAATATTTCAGTATTCTCTCACTTTCCAAAACTGTTAATACTAATTAACTACATCGGACAACTTTCCACTGCGCCTTCGTGTCAAACATGAAACGGACAGTCACAAAAATATGTAGTTGTTGTAAATTACTAAAAAGTTAATAATAAAGGAAACAGCTTACCTTGAGGAGCTACAGGTTACTGTGATTCAATCAAAATTTCTTCAGTGTAAATGATGAAAAAATCCCAAACAAATTGATTGAACTATGATGAAATATCATTCAGATTTTATAATATGGTCTTATATCAGAGGCTGAAACAACAGATCCGCAAGATAAAACCACAACAGATCAGGGGCGCCATATACCATTCACAAAACTTTTCTGAAAACTCCTTCAAGTCAGACCGGGGGAGGTCTGAGTAAGGAAGGAACACCCATTCGATTCTCGTCCCCATAGCCCTTTTCGTTTCTTTTAGCCGGCTGGGCCTTGGCACTAAAAACGAAGGGCTCTTGGGACGTAGGCGAAAATTTATTGGCTGTTTGAGAACAAAGAAATTTTAAAAGGAAGTCAAAATGTTCGCCGGCTGCCATATTGCAGCACACAACATGTAGAAACATCAATACTACCGGTATATACATGAAATCCGGAAGTCCTAAGAATCTAAGACTGGAAATCCTATGTCCCCAGAGCTCTTCGTTTCTCGTGCCAAGGTCCCGGCGGCCAAGAGAAATGAAAAGGGCTATAGGGACGAGAATACATCCATTCTTGTTCCCAGAGCCGCTTGTCCCTCATAGTCGGCTGGGCCTGTGCGCGAGGAACAAGTGACTCTGGGGACACATGACTTGATTTGCCAGAATCTAACAACTTGAAGATCTCGATTTTGCTGATGATATAGTCGTTGTTTCACCAAAGTATGAGAACAAATAGAAATTAAATAGACCAACCGAATTTTAAATTTAAGTGAAGATTGGAAGTGAGGAAGTGGATGGTTGACAGTTGAACACGAGTACGCCTCTCTGACACACGCTCTCTTCACCATGTTGTGTCATTAATTCATTTAAAGGAGCTTCGTCGTCGTTCGTGCACTTTGTGAAAAATGTTGCCTAAATTTTTCAAAATCGTCATTTCCAATCCGTTTCAATCTTCTCCATCCTTAGCCATCCTTGTTCATTTTTGGTTTACTAGTATCATTCCTTTGGTGTTTTTCTTTCTCAGCAAACTATTATTTTTAGGTTTCCTAAATTTAAGGCTAATTTAGGTTGTCGAAGAAATAGCTATTGTGACGTAGCTACTTCAAGTTCAAAGTTCAATGGAAAAACAATCTAATTGACAGTGGAACGCCTTTGTTTATCCCGCAGTGCCCATATCATGATGGGTTAAAGTTTTGCAAACCCTTGTGCCTATATTTTTAATTACATCATTTAATGTTTCACATGCCTGATCCGAACGTTTCATTTCAGTTGACACACGGAAAAGAAGGTCTCGCTCATTTGCAAACAACTCCAAGAGATTCCAGTTAACCCAGTCCAGCAAGCTTATAAAATCCGCTCCGCTGCAAAAATGTATATTTTGTAAAAAAAGATGTTTACACTTAGCTCACCTCTTGAAAATGAAATGAAACGTTAATTCTGCGGTTTGCAAAAGTCTGTTAACAAAGCTGCTTCTAATTTTACCACCAAATTCAGTGATACACGACCCGTTGAAGCTGACTTCCGTCAATCAAACTTTCATAACGACCTTATACGGAAAGGTTTGATTATATTAATGCCTTTAAACGGTTTGATTAAACAAACGCCTTCCATATAAGGTCATTGGAAAGTTTTGATTGACGGAAGCCTATCGCCTACTACTCCTAGGAGTTTTGATTCAAAGGGTCGCGCATCACTGAATTTACTTATTTGATGTTTTTCTACCTTACCTAACTATTATTTTAATGCTTCCTACGTTTTAAATGTAATTTGGTTCGTCGCAAAAAAAAAACACTCAAAATATCGTGACGTAGCTCCTTTAAAACATTGCGCGAAATTTTAATGAATTAATACCATGCTATATAACAAAACAAGGAGAATTTTAGAACTTCTGAGTCTGGGCCTCGTGGTGAATTGTTCTGAATTAGAATTGTGACTGTCCTTGAAAACGCCTTTTCGGTCTTAATTTTGGCTAGCAATCTATCTGATTCATTGGTTTCTCCAGCTAGTCTGAATTAGAGCGAGAAGACGTATATTCTCCAGCTTGTACTTCGGCCAAAACCTTCACAGTGAACGAGTGCAGTAATCAAAGTTTCCATTTATAGGCTCCTTGTAATTAGGATGAACCAGGCATTGCATTTTTCCAGTGCGTACTTATTATTTGCGACAAGTGTCCTCCAAAATACTGACAAAATCGCTAAATTAAGTGCATTTGCGCCCTCATTTTTCTTGCAATCGTGAAAATTTATGCTCGCGGAATTCGACTACCGAATTTTCAAGAAATGACGCACGAAAATTGGTACTAATGACGTAAAATATTATTTCAAAGTTCTTTTGATTTATAGGCGATTTTATTCTTCAGCAAATATGACTCCACGTATGGTAACTAAGCCTCTTTAACTGAGACCGTCCAATATCGGTAATGTCTAGCATTTTGGAATGACAATCTAACAATTTAATTATGGTTCTGTCATAATAATTATTATAAAGACGTAATCCGAACTAATTAAATGAACGAAAATAGAACCATTTTTTTGTTACATTGCAAAAATGAGTGATGTACATGTTTTGTTTATTGTGAATCTGAAGACGCGTTAAAATGATTAATGATTAAAATAGTTATCAGTTGTTCATGACTAAGTCCTTGACTCTAACCTCTTGACTTCAGGATTAAACACTATCAAAGACTCGGAGTTTCACTCAAAGATCTCTTTATTTGTTTGTTTCTTACACCACTTACAGGGCTTGCAGGTTGCAGGTTTGGAAAAGCGATTTAAATTCACCCTCTTCAAATACGGCAACAATTGAAATCGACCTTTTATATTAGCATTTTGCATTTGGGGGCCTCTCTTTCCTTCAACCCCTAAGAGCGAAGTGCGCTAGAAAACGTGGCGCCGTACTAGTGACGTAAGAATTGTGTCGATCCGTGGGGTGCCTTTGCCCGATTCATTATTATTTTAATCTAAGCACTGATTTTAGTATAAATCTACTATCGTCGCTATTCACTCCCTGTTCTGTTGCAGAACGCGAGTAGCCGTTGCCAACAAAATGGCGCTCGCTTCGCCTTTGTGAAGTGTTTTTAGCGTCTGTGAAGAAGACTTGGATAATCTTGTTGTCATATTTTCAACGTCTAGTAGATTTATACTCCATTCAGTGATTAGTTGATTCGGGCTTCGCCCTCATCAACTATCACGCGATAGAAATCTCAAGCTAATAATGAAATTGTTAAATGGGCATTACACAAACTACGTCATTCAGACTAGAATGTTTAGCCTTCCATGACAGACATTCCCCTTTTCGTACCCATGGCTCGAAATTTCTTTAAAAAGGGCAAAATCACTCGCTAAAAATATTATCGAACGGTCATATAACAAACAAATGATCCATAGTGAGCACTTGCAGCTCTCAACCTCTCAAACCTAACGTTCATAAATTACAGCCCACTCAAAGGAAGTTGCCTTGAAGCCAATATATGAAACGGCCCAGAGGCATCTGAAACATAAAGACAAGCCAGTTGAGCGCAATTCTCTTCGAAGGCGGAGATCAGAATTAAACGACAAAAAACAGCAAACTATTTTGCCTTTGGGAAGCTAAGACACGCCCCAGGAAAGATAAAGGTATGCAATTTGACTTATGTCCCTCCTAATTATTGAAGCTGATTTGCGTTCAAGCAATCTTGTTAAGCCTCAACTGACAAACTAAAGAGTAAAGTATCTTTTCTGGAGTACTGTCATTAGCGTAGACTAGAATTCAACTCAATCAGTTGGAGCTCATAGTCATTAATGGTAAAAGGGTAACGGACTTGACTTTGTCATTAAAAAGGAATCAGTAGGTATGCAACACGTACTAGCGATTGTGACTAATATATGACTAGTGGTATAATCATTTGAGAAATCGATCGAGAGAGTTAAGATATTCTAAATCTTCAATTTTCCTGTCATTCACGATTTCGTTTACATTTCACGGTATACATATGTCTTCCTAGCGGATTCGTCTGACGTTAACTAGCTACACGGTTTTGACATAAATAGTGGAACTACAAGATCAGTTTCTCACTAACGCCACTGTATCAATTCGAAAACGCGATCGTGACGAGTGAAATGAGCTGAGTACTTCTTGAGGTGCTTCAATGTGTTTTAAATATTCATGTTGATTTGTGCTGAAGTGATACATTAATTTTTGTTCATTTATTTTCCTGGCGATGTACTTTGTCAGCGTAAAGGGCGTCGATCAGTAAGCTATGGCATTCGAGGGGGACAAAATCTGTCTTAAAACTTAATCCGCCGATTTGGATTCCATGCACACCCGAGAAAAAGAATTGAGGCCCAGCCAACCATGTTGCCAATGTCAGCTTTCTAGGTAAAAAGTGGAAATACGTTAAAAATTTCGACGGTTTTAGTCACACGAAGCCAGACAAACCCCCCTAAAGGCAAGGCATTTCAGCTGACCGCGAAACCACGATAATGATGTTTATAAATACAAACAACAAACAACTAATTTCACGCATCAAAACATGTTTACACCCTTACTCAAGGGCAAAGAAAAGACATTCCAATCAGTGATAAAGGCAAAGATCACTATTCTTGAGAAGGAGCGAAATTCTACTTTTGTGCAAGCTTGCTCTTTAGAGTGAAACATTTTACACTGGCTGACAAACGATATTGACTTGTCCATTAGTCTTAATATCTGGACATGCATGCCAGCACTAAAACACAGGACCCAAAAGGAGCTTTCGGTCTCAGCGTCTCTCAACCGAAACTTCGCTTGGGGTTTGGGGCGCTTCCGTTTTCGTTTCTTTAAAATTGGCATGTATAACTCAATAGGCCATTTTACAGTTCTGTGCTTAGTTACCAAGCCTTTGAGTGGAATTGAGGCTGAAGGTGACCTTGCATAGATACAAACCCTCTTGCTTTTGATATGTAAATCGTTTTGTTGTTATGCTAAATAGTTTCTGGTCTCTATCATGACAAGGTCACCCTGAGCCTCGCTTTCACACAGAGGCCTGGTTACATTTCACAGAACTGTAAAATGGACTATTCTACATGCTCGCCATTTTGTATTTGTGTATTTGTTGCGTTAATTATGCTAATAGTGGTAATGTTAATCATTCCAGCATGAAATATCCGGTTATTAAACAAATTAGCCTCGAGTGCACAAAAAGGCACATTTGCAGTTATTATATGGCCGTGTCTCACATTGCCTGGGCACTACCAAATTCACGAATTTAATTGGATAAAATCGATATTGACCGCGGTCTAGTTTGAGCTAAACAGATTGACGAGAAAAAAAGTTAGAGGCAAATGGTAAATAAGCTCATCGGCGTTCACAAGCAAAATTTCAGCGAGTACGAACGTAAAGTTTTATTATAATAACGGGCTCGAGGGGTCTGTATGGGAAATTCTTGACCTCGGTAGTGAGCTCGGTCCTAAGTGGTGATCGGTCCGCAATCTGTACTCGCGACGTCGGTCAAGATTCTCCCATACAGACCTCCTGTTCGGTTAATAAAAGCTTATTATTGACTAGCCTACTTTGCCCTTCGTCGGTTAACGTTAATTTTTTTCATCACATGCACAACGTTACTTACCCTAAGTTTTGCGTTACGATCCAAACAACGTATAAGTAACAGGCTTTTCGTTCGATAGAAATTTTAAACAGTTTTCTTCCTCTTCCAGTTACGATAAACCAGCAATGTGCGGAAAGTGGCTTATTCTCGTTTCCACGTTATCACTTATTACCTTGAAGATCGGTGATGTTGGAGCCAAAGCGAAAGGATCACGAAAAAAATCCTTTCTCCTCTTGCCTAAAACAAAGACGAGCTGGTGTATGGCAACAGATATAGAGCAGTCGATCGAGGAAAAGGGATGCGAGACTAAAGTGATTCAAAATAAAGCTTGTGTTGGCCAGTGCTTTTCTTACTACTCGCCAGGTACGTTTCCCGTTAGATATTCCGCAAGAAAGAGAACGAAGTATTGCGATGTCTGTAAGCCTTCGCTGAAGAGCTGGACCAAGGTGAGCCTCAACTGTCCCGGAAAGAAGAATTATCAAGTGGATAAGCTCGTGGAGATGATTTATGATTGCTCGTGTAAAAAATGTGGCAGGGATCTCAAGAGACAGAAGTAACTCACAAAACTAAACAGGAATTACGTTCTAAAATTACCGGCAAAAATTTTGAAACAAGACTGAAATAGGTGTTTAATTAACGGAGTTTTTACTCCTAAAAGAGGCAGAACCTATTTGTTTTATATATCCGACCTTGTTATATGTTGCACTGACACCGGGGTCAGCTTGTCATCATAGGACAGTAAATAAAAGTTAACTTGTAACACTAACTCTTAACACGCCACGATCAATTTAAAAATACTTAAAAACAAATAACTGAATAAAATAAATCAATAATTAATAACTAAATACACATAAATAGTTTACGTGTCGCCGTTTGAGTAGCATTACCGCATGTCAATAAAAAGACAAATTCACAAGTACGCCTTGCTGACCTACGTTTATTGTGTTCAAGGTAGTCTTGAGCGTTCTGATTGGCTTTCTCCTGGTCATGAGCCACGTATTTACCGCGGCGTTATTTTCCGCCAAAATTTTTGATACACTCCAAACACTCTTTGACAACTAGAGAACAGTAGCTTTTTATTTTGCGCACTACTTTCTAACAGATTAAACAGTAAATATTTCTGGTACTTCGTCACTGTCACTGTCAGAAACATACAGAGGGGGGCGTAAGGGTTTGCGGTGATGCGGGTTTATGTTATCTTTGGTGTGGTTTTGCGGTAATTTTTATTGTAACTCGTGGTATTGCGGTTTTAAAACACTGAGCGGTTTGCGGTTATTACAACCGTTAAGTCGCGGTTTTCGGTGAAAAAAGTGTCTGCGGTGATAACACTCTTTAGAACGGTCGGCATTTGGTTAGTAGTAAATAGAGTATAATAGTGTAGTACAATATACTGTTGGCTCTACGATGGTATGTTTAATATTAACGCACAATGTTATCAGAATATATCACAAGTCTTGCTGACGTCAGCTTTCATATTGTGGTCTCCATGTACGTGCGGTTTCGGTATTTGGGAAGAAATACGATGCGGTTTGCGGTTTTTGGGCGTATTTCTGTGCGGTTTTGCGGTTTTCGGACCCCCATTTCGACCCCCTCCATACACATCCCGCATTTTGAAATCTTAGCACCTCTTTCGTGTCACTTATTGGAAAATATTTTCCTTCACTTCGCGTTAATTTAAGTCGCGTTAATTTCCAATACCTTAATTATCACGAGCGTTGGTTTCCAAGCGGCCAGTATTCTGTTTATTATATAAACACCAATGAACTTCCAAACCTTTTCTCTTTTGCTGTGAAAGGAGCGATTTATTACCACAGCAACGGCGATATCTTCACATGTGAAGATATCATGCTTTCGCGCGAAAGCTCACCTGGTATTTCACCGCTGTTTATATAATAAATTGGAATATCAGAATATCATGATGATAATTTGATAATAATATCATGATAATATCAAAATATCATGATAATATCAAGATATCATACAGATACTGGAATATGAGACTATAATGATAATATGATAATATAAAATTGTCATATTATCAAAATATCATGATAATCTCAAAATATCATGATAATCTCAAAATGTCATGATAATATCATAATATCAAATTATCATGATAATATCGAAATATAAATTAAAGATATTATATAGATATTATACAGATACTGGAATATCAGACTATCATTATGATATCATAATATCAAATTATCATGATATTATCAAAGTATCATGATAATATCAAATATCAGAATATCATGATAATATCAAAATATCATGATAATATCATAATATCAAATTATCATGATAATATCAAAGTATCATGATAATATCAAAGTATCATGATAATATCAAAATATCATGGTAATATCATAATATCAAATTATCATGATAATATCAAATTATCATGATAATATCAAAGTATCATGATAATATCAAAGTATCATGATAATATCAAAATATCATGGTAATATCATAATATCAAATTATCATGAGAATATCAAAATATCATGATAATATCAAGATATCATACAGATACTGGAATATTAGACTGTCACGATAATATCAAAATATCAAACCATTCATGATATTTTGATATTCTGCAATCCCGCGCCTTTGTGGAAAGTTTTAATTTTAACCGACGGTTGCAGTCAATTGTTCACTCAATGGTTTTACCGATACAAATTTTAAAAGTATTGTATACTAACATTTTGTTTTCAGAAGTCTTGAGAAGCCGCATTAAGTCCGTTTTCAAGTTTGTGGTTGGAAGCCAACAGCCAATTAGGTTCTGGTTGGCAAATTAATAACAATGGGTGACGTGACGAGAAACTAAAATGTGAAACGGCGTTTGTCAGCACGTACTTTCCCCGGCCGGTTTTGGCCGGAACGGGAATTCCAGGGGTGGTTTTCGCGCGGCCGGTTTCGGCCGGCACGAGACCCAATGGATTGAGTAGATAGATAAGTAGAAGTGCATCAAGGCCCACATTTTCTATTAACCCATTGACTCCTAAACGTGACGGACCTTGACGTTTGTTCCGCTTCTGACGTCATCAGCTTTGACCAAAATAGGAATCCCATTTATCCCAGTTCTACAGAAGGAAAAGAGCTTTCCAATGATACCCAGATGATATCGATTGGGCCAATGGAGCTTGAAATATGCAGGAAAACGCTTAGAATTTTCCGCCTAAAACTCACTTACCCTTGCCTACTCCCTGTTGAGTATTTTCCGTCTCAATGATGCTTTCGTGGCGATTCTTGAACCGAAAGCAAGCCAGTAAAAGGCCAACAAAAGCATAAAAAAGATACGAGGAAAGGAGAAAGGAAAAGCGAAAAATAAAAATAATGAGTTCGAAAAGCCTAAAGACGTGGGTCACTTTCTCGTCCAAAAACTCGAAATTGTAAATTTGTACGCATGCCCGAGCTAAAATATCGTTTAATGCGATACTAGTGAAAAACCTGACATGCCTTCATTCTGCAAATGCATTTTGGAGAAATTTGAAGCATATTTAGACTATAACTGACTAGAAAATGTTCAAAATGTCTAAAAAACACGTTTTTTTCAAAAATCTCCAGGAGTCAATGGGTTAAACCTGTGGTTACCACTAGTATGGATTGGGGACAACATCCAGAATTTTCCATACATTAATATTACGTACCTACCGACCGAAAGGAGTGCGGCCCTGGGGACGATAATGGGTTCAGCCAAATATGGTTGTGGTCTCGTTTTGAAAACGAGGCTAAAGGCGTCAATTTCGAAACGTTTGCGTTCGATGTTTCATTCCTTAATTCCTTACATGTATTTCTTCGCAATATGCTTACAGTTGACTCGTTTTGTTTCGGTGAGGTCGGTAAGAGCTTTGCTGTTGCTTGCACCCTTGCACAAGGTAGTCACCAGGGACAATCGACCGTTGTGTACTGTTTACCGTTAGAAACTGTGGACAATGCCGATGGAGAATGCGATTTTCGTGTTGTGGGAAAACCATTTCAACTACGCAACGAAGTTGGCCGGTACATTTGGGATAATGATGAGCTTAGACAAGAAGGAATTACACGTGGGACAGTGATTTCGTTTGAGAGATTGCAAAGAACTATCTTTCACTACAGTGGTAACACTGGCCTAAAGCTGGTATGTAGAATTTTGATCACAGGCATCCCAAGCGCATGTTGTGAGTCAGGATCAATAGCTGTGATGGCAAAAATATAAGAGTTTCTACGGGAAAATTTTACAACACGTTTTAGAAAACCGAAATACTGCCAAATCTTAAATAAAATTGTCTTACCTTACTTTCACTGTGTTTTTCTTGTTGTCTGAACGCTTATTATTGCCGATTCTTGGCTATTTGGGCGGAGCCATTTGTAGGGGAGAACCCGGAAAGGCGATAACCTAAATAGCCAGGAATTGGAAAATAAGCATTCAGACAACAAGAAAAACACAGGGGAAGTAAGGTTAGCAAAATTTATTTAAGATTTGGCAGTATTTCAGTTTGAAAACATGTTGTAAAATTTTCCCATACAAACTCTTATATTTTTGCCGTGACAGCTATTGGTACGCAATATGATCCTGACTCTTGTGACTTTATTTTTATAAAAAAAAAGATAATAACGGCCTCCACAGACTAGACATTTAGCTGTCGACAACTATTTGTTATGGACAACAAAATTTTATTGTCAACTATTTGTGTCCGATGCAAGCATTCCACACACTGGGGTGTTAGTCATTGATGTGTTATGTCAGACTAACAAGAGCTTGGGAACTAACGTTCATTACGCATGCTCAGTTGTCGACAACTAAACCAATGATTTCCACGCAAGGGAGCAAAACGTCATTGTCGGCATCTGTTAGTTGTTAGAAACTGCTTAGTTGTTGACAACTTACAATTTTTGCATTTACAGTAGTTGTCAACAACTCGTCTCACAGACGACATTTTTCGGCTGTCGATGCCATGTAGTTCTTGATAAAAAATGGTTGTCACCAACAAATCGTCTCGTCTGTGGTTGCCCTCATCTAAATGCAAGGATTTTTGGGAGAATTCAAGACAGTTATGCAAACCCAAGAATTTCTTGTACTAGTCAAGGATTTAATCAAAACCACAAAAAAAGCATTGATAACAGGACTTGTTGTGTTTGAAGATGTCAGAAACCCATATCTAATAAAATCTAAATGAATTGCTCCCTTTTTACCTGCTTTCAAGAACTCTAAGCTATAGCTGATAAACGTGTACAGTATTTTGTGTCAGAATGTAAATCCATGAAGAAAAATCATTTACACTACACACCATATTTTCTCAATTAAGCACCAGGCCTTGGTCTCCAAGGTGAAGTCGTAGAGAAGTCCCTGAAGTATGCATTAAATGTATAAATATAAACTGCAGGTGCAACGAAAAAACATATTTCTGTAAAAGTAGTGAAAAAACACCATTGCTTTGTGAGCAAAGAGCTCAAATAAACCATGAGAGTCCAGAGATTCCAACCCCTTTAGAAGAAAAATAGGGAGCTTATGTCCGCACCCAATGCGATGACACGAGTGCCAAAGGTTCAATCCTCTAGGAGGTCCGATGTACTAGTCACACTCACCCAATCCTCTTCGTTCCTGGTGGAATATAGGTCGTCAACTAGTATCTGACCCTATTTTGTGCAGTGCGTTTTGCTTCTTGCTGTGTGCAAGTAAGCTAAAATAAACCATGAGAGTCCCCGGCTAGACGGGGGTGGGTTGGGGCGGTTGGGCATTGGCACTTGCCGACAAAGGTTTGCCACCGTGCTCTACACGTGATTCTAGTGCAAGTCTGACTGGTCAGATCCAGGAGGTGGTTGACAGGTTTGATCGACATCTTCATTTTACCGAGACGATTCGATCAAAATTTGCATATCGCTGAAAACCGTTGTGTAAACATAGTATCTCCTGGCTGTTTATAAGATCAAAAAAGAACATTTACATGTATGAGCCTTTCACTTAGGAATTTCGTAGATGTCGCGCTTTGTATTTCCATGGTGAAACTCTCTTCTTAATTTCGCTTTGCTGAATGTATAATTCCAGCTGGCGAACCGAACGAAGAGCCTCTGATATTTATCGATTTGTGGTCTTGTCTGGAGATGCACTAAGTCTAGCAAACTATCAACCATCAGCCGGCTCATGCATTGACTTGTAAGGATGGAAACTGAATGAGAAAGACAAACAGCTGTACACATTACATATACCGGTAATTCAGATCTGCTTGTCCCAAATGATTGGCTGTTTCCAAGGCCTGATTGTTGATAACATTTCAAGCTCTTCAGCTAAACTTGACAAGATTGTGTAATCTTAGAGGGCTCAGTGACAATTGATTTCTATTGTGTCTCTTTTCTGTTTTCAGGACATGGATATAGTTCGTTCCCAGCTACGATTTGTAGGTCAGGGTTGTAGTGGAGTTGTACATCGTGGAGTAACAGACGCTTTTCCAACTGCAGAAATTGGACAAAAGGGAATCCATGTGAGTCGAGGTGACAGTGATGTGTCTGCCCTGATCAGTATCAAGGCTGCCAGAATTGTCGATGGAAGAGTTTTCATCAAAACACTGAAAGCGGAGGAGCCCGAGTGCAATCTGAAGCTCAACTGTAGATTCACCAAGACAAGTGCGATTGATGAGGTGTCTTTATCAGTGGGAGTCTCCTCGTCTGCCATAGATGTTGGCAGTGTTGTTCTTGTTCATGTTGGAACAGCAAACCAGTTAGTCTGTGAAGGCATATTGCTCAGCCCAGCAAACCTACAAGATAGCCCTGATGGTCCCTTGACTACATGTAGTAAGTAAATACATTTTTATAAATGCCGGTAATTATGATCAAGATTGATTTAGAAAAACCTCAAAATACAGTGTATGTGTAACTGTCAGCGACTGTCTACAGCAAAGCTTGTTGAAGTTTTGCTTGTGGACACAAGCTGTCACACCTGTTTATTGAGGCTAGGCCAGACAGATTTGAAAGTCTGTATACATGTATGGCCTCTTTTGATTTTAAAGAACAAAATTAATTTTATGGTACTAATTATATGCTACACTGAGTAAAATTAATACTACCGAAATCACTAAACTGTTAGCACCCCGAAAAAAACGATTGATTGAATTTCAATTTTTGGCAAATTCGTGTGACCATTTTGAGCGCCCCAATTGTTCATGTGATGTATCTTTTCCAATGTCACGTGTTTGCTGTTTGAACAATGAAACCATAATTTACGGATTCACAGATAACTTCAGTCAACAGCTTGGTTTAAACCTCTGTCAAATTCCAACGTTTGAACAGATCTTCACACAAACTGTCACGGAAGTTGACTGGTGATTAAGGTCATTCCCCTGAAATAGAACTGACAATAGATTTTCGTTCAAACTTTGCCCATTTGTTGTTCATCGTAAGGGGATTAAAATTTTGTAATTAAAAAGAGGGGTCCCCATATTCGTTTAGGAGCAGGAGCACCTTGAAAATACCCCATAATTCGTTAAAATATCAGCTTCAGAAATGTTTTCATTTTACTAGCTTATGTCACGTCTTATGGGAGAAGAAAAAAATAGGGAGAAAGCAAAACAAGGGAAAAAACTATAGATATACTGTATAGCCTTCAAGGAACAATTTAATATATGTTTCATTATAAAAGCACGCATTTCCAGTCGACCTTGATTCAACTTGTTACTAGTATACAGTGATCTCGAGGCCACAACATCTGTTCAATAAGTTCACGTTTCCGTCGATTATTTATTTTTCTGCAATGAGAATTTGTTTATATTCCTGTTATGGGAAGAAAGTGATTGCTAGTCTCAGAAAAAGGGTAAAAAAATATAGGTCACCATACTCGTTTACGAGAAAACATGCAGTTTTCTTCAGGTGCGCGCGCTGATGACGCAAGAAATAGTGCGCAGTAAGGATGCGCAATGCAATACAGGGGAATGACCTTAATATTTTTTTGCGCGACCACAGCTATTTACAGTATTTTTAACTGTCGCAGATTAAACCGTCATGTAGATGTAGTAAGATATAAAAAATGGCCTTGCATTGCTAAAACATAGCAACAGAACACCACAAAAATAAAGGCACAAAAACTTTCATGTTTAATGAGCCATAAACATGTCACGCCAATTAGTCTGGCTGTCGCGATTTTGTGTAAAATTAATTTTTCAATAAAGATCCCTAAACTGTTATCTTCCAAAGTTAAACGTAGAAGGCTTGAAATTGAATTTTAAGCCTCGCAAAACTTTCAAAAAGCCTTTACAATTTGACCAAATTTGTGCAGGGAGAAAATTTATTTATTGCCAGAATGCTTCCGTGACCACTTGTGCGAAACACGGTTTGAAATCTTATAAATTTGACAAGCGGTAAAAAAGGAACAAAATGTCACGTGACCAATCTGGACACTTGAAAGCGTCACATGAGTAAGCCCAAAATTCAAATGCAATCAATCATTTTTTCCGAGATGCTAACAGTTTATTGATTTCGGTAGTATAAGGTCAAACCAGTCTCAGACACCAGACCAGGAAAAAAGTCTTGAAATCCACTTGCCCATTTGGCCAGTAAATATCAGTTTTTCACTTTTATTATTAAAATTTTTTGCTGTCACTTAGACTCACAAGATTACTAATGTTTGAGGCTTTATTTTCACATTTCCACTGGGCAGTGGCATAGTCTGAGATCACGCATTCTTTTTTCATAGCGGGGGAAGGAAAAAAGGCTCATTTTTCCCTTTTTCCTGTCATGAAAAAAGAGTACTTGATTGCAAGTTAACCATGCCACTACTAATTAATAAAATAATTAATAAACTTCTATTTCAATTGTTCAAGAGCCTTGGGTAATGGGACCTTGGCTTTTTCCTGTCCTGTGCATGCAAAAAAATTCTCTATACCTGTATGTGCAAGTAGCACAGACGCAAGAGGAAAAGTGAAAAGAGTTTCATACAGTGGCTATGATAATGAAGGTTTTGGTAGTTTGCATCATGAACGACAATTTAGTTTCTTTTCTTTTCTTTCAGAAAATCCCAAAATGACATCTTATAAAATAAACAGCCTCCCACGTGGAAAGTGTATCATCCTCAATAATGAAAGCTTCGATAAGGGAGCCAAAAATCGTGATGGTGCCAAACATGATGAAGAAAGGCTTAAAGATCTCTTTCAGGAGCTTGGTTTTCTGGTAGATATCAGAAAAAATTTAACTCGAGATGAAATATACAAAACATCTAAAAATGTCGCAGCTGAGGATCACAGCAACTTTGATGCTTTTGTGTTTATTATCATGTCACATGGGGGGGAATGTGATACTGTGCTTGGTGTAGATGGCAGATGTGCAAAAATTGAAGAAGTTATGTTGGAGTTCAGAGCAATACATTGTCCAACCCTCCAAAGCAAGCCCAAATTGTTCTTTATTCAGAGTTGTCGAGGGTCATCAGCTGAATTTTTGTCTCCCCCTGATCGTCACCAGGACAATCTTGTTCCTAGAGTTGACCATGACTCCACCCTTGCCAGAAGTGTATGCCCTCAAGAAGCTGACTTTCTGTTGGCGTTTGCAGCAACACCTGGGTACAAGGCCCATCGATATCCAGGATATGGCTCAGTGTTCATTCAAGTGAGTGCAATTTTGTTTTATCTGGTAACCATTAGTTCATTTTTTGATATGTTGTTTACAACAAGCAAAATCCCTTTTTGACATGGTGAATCTTTTGTGTAACAATCATCACAGATTATGAGGAGTAACAGCTAAAATCAACCAGTCAGGTTGCTCCATTACCAGTCTAATATTTTCCAATATGGTGTTGAAGGTTTTGTCTTGAATAATATTTCACTGTTTTAATGTAAAAGATTCTTGACCCATGACCATGTAAAAACCCTCCAATAGTATCTTCTGACAACATTAGGGAATTCTTTTCTGATCGAAAGGTATGGTGGTTTCTTGGTCAGAATGCTTTTCTTTTAAAACTCTCTTATTTGGGCCTGAGGAGGAGGATCCTTCTTTGCTACGCTTCAAAATATTTGATATTTGCATCTTGAATTACCTAGCTTTAATTGGGGTGGGCCACCATGATGTTGGCTTACCTTTAATCCTATTATCTGGTACACCAACCTGGTCACCATGGCTATTGCTATTTGAATCCCGCAGGACAGAGTGAATATGCCTTATATTACTAACAAATTTTCCCGGTCATCTATATGATCCTATTAGGTTTTGGCTGATGTTATCAGAGCAGATCATAATTCCAGCCACCTGACTGAGATTTTGGCAAAAGTCACAAGACAAGTGGTAGAGAGAGGAGCAAATGATAAGATACCAATGGTGCAGGTCCCATCTTACAGCAGCACACTAAGGGGTGACCTTTACCTGTGAGCTACAAACTGATTGTGGAAGGTGATGATCAAACCCGGAGGAAGACACCAAACTGCAAATTGTTTGCATTAAAGAATCTGACCCACCCATTATGCATTGCGAGTCAAACCGCCATTTTTGGGGCCCCCGAAAAAGCGAGTTTTAGCGACCGACATATTTTAACTGTTTCCAGCGACGTTGAATACTTCAAGCAGCCAACATCTTTACGAAAATATAATCCTTGCTAATTTTTCTTTCTTTGGGGTTCATTATTTTTTGTACAATCGCTTTTTGTGATAACAATAACAATAATAGAGGCGCGTGATGCAAAGTGGGTGGGTCAGGCTCTTTAAGCTTTATACGTTGTAACTTAAGAACTGCTTGAACTTCTATTAATTCTGTGAATTATAGATGGATTACAGCTCTACTGATAACCCCTATATTTTAAACTCTTTTGGTACTTAAATTAGGGTATTAATAAGGTATTTGTTATTGATAAGGTAAACTTTTCGGTTGTCATATGATTTTTGAGTTATTCATTAACCACATGCGTGTAACTATCATACCTGCCAACTCCCAGAGTACAAAATTCTGGAGACGTCTAGTAAAAAATCTGGAGACGTCTAGGAATCTTTGCATTTGCGATCAAGAACAGCTCAAATAACAACACTAAATCCAATGGGGAGACCGGAAGATTTGAGGAAAAACTTGGAGATTCCCGGGAAAACCTGGAGAGATGGCAGGTATAAACCATAATACATTCTATTAATTAAAGGTGTTTTGTGATTTGAAAGAAATATGATTGGGGCTTAATAGAACTTTTATGGTGTTTTTCCTTTTAGGGGGTATTCCCTATCTCTATAATGACTTAAAAAGTAGTTTTTTGTTTTTAGGTCTTCCGTGTAGACAATGCAAATTATCATTGTGTCAATGTGGCTGTAATATGTAAAGAAAACTATTCCTTGTGTTGAGGGGGTAAGTTTCTAAAGAAACTGTGGTGCTGCGTCGGTGGGAAGTATAACAATATAATTTGGTTTTATCAACTGGGTTGATAATGTCAATTGGCCACCGTAAAGAGATTCAAGAGCTGATGTTTCGAGCGTTAGCCCTTCGTCGGAGCGAAAACGTCAGCTCTTGAATCTCTTTACGATGGCATTCGCTCCGACGAAGGGCTAACGCTCGAAACGTCAGCTCTTGAATCTCTTTACGGTGGCCAATTGACATTATCAACCCAGTTGATGAAACCAAATTATATTCCTTGTGTTGCTGATAGTGGACAGTTGCTTTCATGGCATGCAGTGTATGTTGGAAAGGGCTAGACTTCGATTTCAGACAATTTTATTGTAACAAAATTAACGTTAATGTATTTTTAAGCAGTGTTCATCCCTAAAAAAGCAGATGTAAGTTCGTTATGTTCAGTTGCCTTTTGAATTAGTTTAATTATTTTTACGTCTTAAGGTGGATGGTACCAGTTTTCATGTTTTTGACTGTGTAAACTTTGGAAGAAAAAGATCAAAATATCAATCCAAGGCCATAACAAAATGCTCGTATGACTCAATTCCATATTTTGCTCTTGACCAAAAATAACAAGTATTTCGTCATCAGTTGTCACCGGGCCCTATTCAGCCTCCGCCATTTTCGATGCCATCGAAGTTATGGAAATTGTATGGTGAAGCGAAAGTTATTACATTGCTGTAAGTTATGTTACTGGAATTGCAACATTTAGCAAGTTTCTCAGTGATCTCTTTCGTTTTGACACGCTCAGCGTAAAATATAATACTGAACTCTGGCACGTAAACAATAACAAAGAACAATAACTGTTAACAGGTCTGTATCAGTCAGTGCAGGGGCAAATATAATGGCCTGCTCTCGATCAGTGGGGCTAAAAGGCAGGTGAGCAAAGGAACAAAGCGGGGGATCTGCCACCCTTCCAAGATCCACTTTTTCTCCCCACTGACTGAGAGTCAGGAACAGGTCAAAGAGTAAAAGGCCTCTCTTTTGCAGAAGGCAAAAGGCAGTTTAAGGAAGATTAAATCCATCAGGAAAAGTGATGTAGGGCAGTAGGATTCAAGAAGTCTCATTATCTTCCACTCGTGCATTCATCTCGTACAGTGGATTTATTGCCTAACTCCCACTGAACCTATACAGAAGAGATGAGACAAAACCCTTCAATATTTCAATTTTTTATTGACTTTTAGTAAAGTGGATAAAAAAAACTCCAGATGAAATGATGTTATGGGCCAGTTTGGAAGGATACATGAGGGCTTCAAAAGCTTGAACATATCATTGCTTAATTAATAATTATTGGTCATTTTAAATAAATTGCATTGTTAGTGTTGCTTGCATCTGAATATTTATTTTATGCGGTTTTACGCGCTTCCCAAAATTATCTCTTGATGACAAGTTTATTCGGTTTCGTGTTAAACTGGGGCATGACTCCAGGTTGACACTCCGATTTCAATAAAACACTTCATCTGAAACGTTGACCTTTCTCTAATTTCTTCGAGCAACTGGGCCCTGACAAACGGTTAGGGGGTAGAGGGGTGTAGGCCCTGTGACAGATTAGGATGCCATCAGGGGGAGCAGCAGACTCCATATCGTTTCACGCTACAGAAACCTGCGATAATTTAACCTCGGATTTTCATACACTGAACGCACACGCACTTTTTTTTCGAAAAATGGTCGTCTGTCTAACGAAAATCGACGACATGTAAATTGCTTCAACGCACGAAAACAGGTGTTTAAACAAATAGCGCTAACAAATGTAAATGGTTGATACGTGACTTCCTGTTAGACAACGAAGTCGATGAAAAACGCCAGTTTTCACTAAATTTGCACTTGTCTTTCTTTTACTTGCTTACATACAGTTATGAACAGTTTATGCCTTGCTTTTTTTTTCCAGTGGGTGCAAGTTCCTGTCATTCGGCTGTGCTATTATTCCACACAAAAATAGCATTTATTATTCTTAAATATTTATCTACAATCTGCACAAGATGAATATCTCATTACACCTTGCAAAATGTGATGGTCAAAATTAAGACACTAAAAACAATTTTTCCGAAAACAATCGTTGCCGAAACAAAACCAACAAAACGACTTGCGTCATAAACTCGCATGTCACTCAATACTTTCTTCATGCATCGCGAGCGCCAATCACAAATGAGGCTCACGGAACTAGATGCAGTTGATAGGTTTCTTCTTTAAAACTTCGAAAAAGGCTCTGTGCGTCACAACTGAACGATTGGAAACGAAGAATGAAAGAGTGTAAACTGGTTCTTATTCGGATTGCATGGTTTTGGTTAGATTTGGGTCTGGCTGCTTGATGTGGAGAAGATATGGAGTTTATTCTGGCTTTTTCGCTAGGATTAGTCAAAGAAATTTATTTGTCGATAAGCAGCGGTGAGTAAAACCTGATATTATTTAGTTTTATTCTTATTTTGTGGTTGAATTTATGATTTCCAGTAATTTTTGCAAGTCAATCGCCATCGAAAAGTATTTAAAAAAGGCCGGAATAGTAATATCACCGATTATTTGGCAAAAGTGAATTTTCTTGTCTGGAGATGCACTAAGTCTAGCAAACTATCAACCATCAGCCGGCTCATGCATTGACTTGTAAGGATGGAAACTGAATGAGAAAGACAAACAGCTGTACACATTACATATACCGGTAATTCAGATCTGCTTGTCCCAAATGATTGGCTGTTTCCAAGGCCTGATTGTTGATAACATTTCAAGCTCTTCAGCTAAACTTGACAAGATTGTGTAATCTTAGAGGGCTCAGTGACAATTGATTTCTATTGTGTCTCTTTTCTGTTTTCAGGACATGGATATAGTTCGTTCCCAGCTACGATTTGTAGGTCAGGGTTGTAGTGGAGTTGTACATCGTGGAGTAACAGACGCTTTTCCAACTGCAGAAATTGGACAAAAGGGAATCCATGTGAGTCGAGGTGACAGTGATGTGTCTGCCCTGATCAGTATCAAGGCTGCCAGAATTGTCGATGGAAGAGTTTTCATCAAAACACTGAAAGCGGAGGAGCCCGAGTGCAATCTGAAGCTCAACTGTAGATTCACCAAGACAAGTGCGATTGATGAGGTGTCTTTATCAGTGGGAGTCTCCTCGTCTGCCATAGATGTTGGCAGTGTTGTTCTTGTTCATGTTGGAACAGCAAACCAGTTAGTCTGTGAAGGCATATTGCTCAGCCCAGCAAACCTACAAGATAGCCCTGATGGTCCCTTGACTACATGTAGTAAGTAAATACATTTTTATAAATGCCGGTAATTATGATCAAGATTGATTTAGAAAAACCTCAAAATACAGTGTATGTGTAACTGTCAGCGACTGTCTACAGCAAAGCTTGTTGAAGTTTTGCTTGTGGACACAAGCTGTCACACCTGTTTATTGAGGCTAGGCCAGACAGATTTGAAAGTCTGTATACATGTATGGCCTCTTTTGATTTTAAAGAACAAAATTAATTTTATGGTACTAATTATATGCTACACTGAGTAAAATTAATACTACCGAAATCACTAAACTGTTAGCACCCCGAAAAAAACGATTGATTGAATTTCAATTTTTGGCAAATTCGTGTGACCATTTTGAGCGCCCCAATTGTTCATGTGATGTATCTTTTCCAATGTCACGTGTTTGCTGTTTGAACAATGAAACCATAATTTACGGATTCACAGATAACTTCAGTCAACAGCTTGGTTTAAACCTCTGTCAAATTCCAACGTTTGAACAGATCTTCACACAAACTGTCACGGAAGTTGACTGGTGATTAAGGTCATTCCCCTGAAATAGAACTGACAATAGATTTTCGTTCAAACTTTGCCCATTTGTTGTTCATCGTAAGGGGATTAAAATTTTGTAATTAAAAAGAGGGGTCCCCATATTCGTTTAGGAGCAGGAGCACCTTGAAAATACCCCATAATTCGTTAAAATATCAGCTTCAGAAATGTTTTCATTTTACTAGCTTATGTCACGTCTTATGGGAGAAGAAAAAAATAGGGAGAAAGCAAAACAAGGGAAAAAACTATAGATATACTGTATAGCCTTCAAGGAACAATTTAATATATGTTTCATTATAAAAGCACGCATTTCCAGTCGACCTTGATTCAACTTGTTACTAGTATACAGTGATCTCGAGGCCACAACATCTGTTCAATAAGTTCACGTTTCCGTCGATTATTTATTTTTCTGCAATGAGAATTTGTTTATATTCCTGTTATGGGAAGAAAGTGATTGCTAGTCTCAGAAAAAGGGTAAAAAAATATAGGTCACCATACTCGTTTACGAGAAAACATGCAGTTTTCTTCAGGTGCGCGCGCTGATGACGCAAGAAATAGTGCGCAGTAAGGATGCGCAATGCAATACAGGGGAATGACCTTAATATTTTTTTGCGCGACCACAGCTATTTACAGTATTTTTAACTGTCGCAGATTAAACCGTCATGTAGATGTAGTAAGATATAAAAAATGGCCTTGCATTGCTAAAACATAGCAACAGAACACCACAAAAATAAAGGCACAAAAACTTTCATGTTTAATGAGCCATAAACATGTCACGCCAATTAGTCTGGCTGTTGCGATTTTGTGTAAAATTAATTTTTCAATAAAGATCCCTAAACTGTTATCTTCCAAAGTTAAACGTAGAAGGCTTGAAATTGAATTTTAAGCCTCGCAAAACTTTCAAAAAGCCTTTACAATTTGACCAAATTTGTGCAGGGAGAAAATTTATTTATTGCCAGAATGCTTCCGTGACCACTTGTGCGAAACACGGTTTGAAATCTTATAAATTTGACAAGCGGTAAAAAAGGAACAAAATGTCACGTGACCAATCTGGACACTTGAAAGCGTCACATGAGTAAGCCCAAAATTCAAATGCAATCAATCATTTTTTCCGAGATGCTAACAGTTTATTGATTTCGGTAGTATAAGGTCAAACCAGTCTCAGACACCAGACCAGGAAAAAAGTCTTGAAATCCACTTGCCCATTTGGCCAGTAAATATCAGTTTTTCACTTTTATTATTAAAATTTTTTGCTGTCACTTAGACTCACAAGATTACTAATGTTTGAGGCTTTATTTTCACATTTCCACTGGGCAGTGGCATAGTCTGAGATCACGCATTCTTTTTTCATAGCGGGGGAAGGAAAAAAGGCTCATTTTTCCCTTTTTCCTGTCATGAAAAAAGAGTACTTGATTGCAAGTTAACCATGCCACTACTAATTAATAAAATAATTAATAAACTTCTATTTCAATTGTTCAAGAGCCTTGGGTAATGGGACCTTGGCTTTTTCCTGTCCTGTGCATGCAAAAAAATTCTCTATACCTGTATGTGCAAGTAGCACAGACGCAAGAGGAAAAGTGAAAAGAGTTTCATACAGTGGCTATGATAATGAAGGTTTTGGTAGTTTGCATCATGAACGACAATTTAGTTTCTTTTCTTTTCTTTCAGAAAATCCCAAAATGACATCTTATAAAATAAACAGCCTCCCACGTGGAAAGTGTATCATCCTCAATAATGAAAGCTTCGATAAGGGAGCCAAAAATCGTGATGGTGCCAAACATGATGAAGAAAGGCTTAAAGATCTCTTTCAGGAGCTTGGTTTTCTGGTAGATATCAGAAAAAATTTAACTCGAGATGAAATATACAAAACATCTAAAAATGTCGCAGCTGAGGATCACAGCAACTTTGATGCTTTTGTGTTTATTATCATGTCACATGGGGGGGAATGTGATACTGTGCTTGGTGTAGATGGCAGATGTGCAAAAATTGAAGAAGTTATGTTGGAGTTCAGAGCAATACATTGTCCAACCCTCCAAAGCAAGCCCAAATTGTTCTTTATTCAGAGTTGTCGAGGGTCATCAGCTGAATTTTTGTCTCCCCCTGATCGTCACCAGGACAATCTTGTTCCTAGAGTTGACCATGACTCCACCCTTGCCAGAAGTGTATGCCCTCAAGAAGCTGACTTTCTGTTGGCGTTTGCAGCAACACCTGGGTACAAGGCCCATCGATATCCAGGATATGGCTCAGTGTTCATTCAAGTGAGTGCAATTTTGTTTTATCTGGTAACCATTAGTTCATTTTTTGATATGTTGTTTACAACAAGCAAAATCCCTTTTTGACATGGTGAATCTTTTGTGTAACAATCATCACAGATTATGAGGAGTAACAGCTAAAATCAACCAGTCAGGTTGCTCCATTACCAGTCTAATATTTTCCAATATGGTGTTGAAGGTTTTGTCTTGAATAATATTTCACTGTTTTAATGTAAAAGATTCTTGACCCATGACCATGTAAAAACCCTCCAATAGTATCTTCTGACAACATTAGGGAATTCTTTTCTGATCGAAAGGTATGGTGGTTTCTTGGTCAGAATGCTTTTCTTTTAAAACTCTCTTATTTGGGCCTGAGGAGGAGGATCCTTCTTTGCTACGCTTCAAAATATTTGATATTTGCATCTTGAATTACCTAGCTTTAATTGGGGTGGGCCACCATGATGTTGGCTTACCTTTAATCCTATTATCTGGTACACCAACCTGGTCACCATGGCTATTGCTATTTGAATCCCGCAGGACAGAGTGAATATGCCTTATATTACTAACAAATTTTCCCGGTCATCTATATGATCCTATTAGGTTTTGGCTGATGTTATCAGAGCAGATCATAATTCCAGCCACCTGACTGAGATTTTGGCAAAAGTCACAAGACAAGTGGTAGAGAGAGGAGCAAATGATAAGATACCAATGGTGCAGGTCCCATCTTACAGCAGCACACTAAGGGGTGACCTTTACCTGTGAGCTACAAACTGATTGTGGAAGGTGATGATCAAACCCGGAGGAAGACACCAAACTGCAAATTGTTTGCATTAAAGAATCTGACCCACCCATTATGCATTGCGAGTCAAACCGCCATTTTTGGGGCCCCCGAAAAAGCGAGTTTTAGCGACCGACATATTTTAACTGTTTCCAGCGACGTTGAATACTTCAAGCAGCCAACATCTTTACGAAAATATAATCCTTGCTAATTTTTCTTTCTTTGGGGTTCATTATTTTTTGTACAATCGCTTTTTGTGATAACAATAACAATAATAGAGGCGCGTGATGCAAAGTGGGTGGGTCAGGCTCTTTAAGCTTTATACGTTGTAACTTAAGAACTGCTTGAACTTCTATTAATTCTGTGAATTATAGATGGATTACAGCTCTACTGATAACCCCTATATTTTAAACTCTTTTGGTACTTAAATTAGGGTATTAATAAGGTATTTGTTATTGATAAGGTAAACTTTTCGGTTGTCATATGATTTTTGAGTTATTCATTAACCACATGCGTGTAACTATCATACCTGCCAACTCCCAGAGTACAAAATTCTGGAGACGTCTAGTAAAAAATCTGGAGACGTCTAGGAATCTTTGCATTTGCGATCAAGAACAGCTCAAATAACAACACTAAATCCAATGGGGAGACCGGAAGATTTGAGGAAAAACTTGGAGATTCCCGGGAAAACCTGGAGAGATGGCAGGTATAAACCATAATACATTCTATTAATTAAAGGTGTTTTGTGATTTGAAAGAAATATGATTGGGGCTTAATAGAACTTTTATGGTGTTTTTCCTTTTAGGGGGTATTCCCTATCTCTATAATGACTTAAAAAGTAGTTTTTTGTTTTTAGGTCTTCCGTGTAGACAATGCAAATTATCATTGTGTCAATGTGGCTGTAATATGTAAAGAAAACTATTCCTTGTGTTGAGGGGGTAAGTTTCTAAAGAAACTGTGGTGCTGCGTCGGTGGGAAGTATAACAATATAATTTGGTTTTATCAACTGGGTTGATAATGTCAATTGGCCACCGTAAAGAGATTCAAGAGCTGATGTTTCGAGCGTTAGCCCTTCGTCGGAGCGAAAACGTCAGCTCTTGAATCTCTTTACGATGGCATTCGCTCCGACGAAGGGCTAACGCTCGAAACGTCAGCTCTTGAATCTCTTTACGGTGGCCAATTGACATTATCAACCCAGTTGATGAAACCAAATTATATTCCTTGTGTTGCTGATAGTGGACAGTTGCTTTCATGGCATGCAGTGTATGTTGGAAAGGGCTAGACTTCGATTTCAGACAATTTTATTGTAACAAAATTAACGTTAATGTATTTTTAAGCAGTGTTCATCCCTAAAAAAGCAGATGTAAGTTCGTTATGTTCAGTTGCCTTTTGAATTAGTTTAATTATTTTTACGTCTTAAGGTGGATGGTACCAGTTTTCATGTTTTTGACTGTGTAAACTTTGGAAGAAAAAGATCAAAATATCAATCCAAGGCCATAACAAAATGCTCGTATGACTCAATTCCATATTTTGCTCTTGACCAAAAATAACAAGTATTTCGTCATCAGTTGTCACCGGGCCCTATTCAGCCTCCGCCATTTTCGATGCCATCGAAGTTATGGAAATTGTATGGTGAAGCGAAAGTTATTACATTGCTGTAAGTTATGTTACTGGAATTGCAACATTTAGCAAGTTTCTCAGTGATCTCTTTCGTTTTGACACGCTCAGCGTAAAATATAATACTGAACTCTGGCACGTAAACAATAACAAAGAACAATAACTGTTAACAGGTCTGTATCAGTCAGTGCAGGGGCAAATATAATGGCCTGCTCTCGATCAGTGGGGCTAAAAGGCAGGTGAGCAAAGGAACAAAGCGGGGGATCTGCCACCCTTCCAAGATCCACTTTTTCTCCCCACTGACTGAGAGTCAGGAACAGGTCAAAGAGTAAAAGGCCTCTCTTTTGCAGAAGGCAAAAGGCAGTTTAAGGAAGATTAAATCCATCAGGAAAAGTGATGTAGGGCAGTAGGATTCAAGAAGTCTCATTATCTTCCACTCGTGCATTCATCTCGTACAGTGGATTTATTGCCTAACTCCCACTGAACCTATACAGAAGAGATGAGACAAAACCCTTCAATATTTCAATTTTTTATTGACTTTTAGTAAAGTGGATAAAAAAAACTCCAGATGAAATGATGTTATGGGCCAGTTTGGAAGGATACATGAGGGCTTCAAAAGCTTGAACATATCATTGCTTAATTAATAATTATTGGTCATTTTAAATAAATTGCATTGTTAGTGTTGCTTGCATCTGAATATTTATTTTATGCGGTTTTACGCGCTTCCCAAAATTATCTCTTGATGACAAGTTTATTCGGTTTCGTGTTAAACTGGGGCATGACTCCAGGTTGACACTCCGATTTCAATAAAACACTTCATCTGAAACGTTGACCTTTCTCTAATTTCTTCGAGCAACTGGGCCCTGACAAACGGTTAGGGGGTAGAGGGGTGTAGGCCCTGTGACAGATTAGGATGCCATCAGGGGGAGCAGCAGACTCCATATCGTTTCACGCTACAGAAACCTGCGATAATTTAACCTCGGATTTTCATACACTGAACGCACACGCACTTTTTTTTCGAAAAATGGTCGTCTGTCTAACGAAAATCGACGACATGTAAATTGCTTCAACGCACGAAAACAGGTGTTTAAACAAATAGCGCTAACAAATGTAAATGGTTGATACGTGACTTCCTGTTAGACAACGAAGTCGATGAAAAACGCCAGTTTTCACTAAATTTGCACTTGTCTTTCTTTTACTTGCTTACATACAGTTATGAACAGTTTATGCCTTGCTTTTTTTTTTCCAGTGGGTGCAAGTTCCTGTCATTCGGCTGTGCTATTATTCCACACAAAAATAGCATTTATTATTCTTAAATATTTATCTACAATCTGCACAAGATGAATATCTCATTACACCTTGCAAAATGTGATGGTCAAAATTAAGACACTAAAAACAATTTTTCCGAAAACAATCGTTGCCGAAACAAAACCAACAAAACGACTTGCGTCATAAACTCGCATGTCACTCAATACTTTCTTCATGCATCGCGAGCGCCAATCACAAATGAGGCTCACGGAACTAGATGCAGTTGATAGGTTTCTTCTTTAAAACTTCGAAAAAGGCTCTGTGCGTCACAACTGAACGATTGGAAACGAAGAATGAAAGAGTGTAAACTGGTTCTTATTCGGATTGCATGGTTTTGGTTAGATTTGGGTCTGGCTGCTTGATGTGGAGAAGATATGGAGTTTATTCTGGCTTTTTCGCTAGGATTAGTCAAAGAAATTTATTTGTCGATAAGCAGCGGTGAGTAAAACCTGATATTATTTAGTTTTATTCTTATTTTGTGGTTGAATTTATGATTTCCAGTAATTTTTGCAAGTCAATCGCCATCGAAAAGTATTTAAAAAAGGCCGGAATAGTAATATCACCGATTATTTGGCAAAAGTGAATTTACCAAGGCAAAATGCGTCTTTTTCTTTTTAATGAATATTTCAGCTCCGAGATTTCTGCAGGGCTGCAAATGGCGCACAATTGTTCATATAGTGACACTAATTTCTCCTTGATGAAAATTAATAATCAAATTAAGGTCGATCGTTAAATAAGTACTATATATCTTCAGTTCATGGCATTTAGTTTACACGAATTTTTCGTACGTTGTACCTTTATCATCGGCACGAAAGCACGTTTTGCGTTTTTAATGTAGAATAAATTTATGTTTAATATGCACAAAGTTTCCATGAGTTTCGTTAAAGAGGCCTGAAATCGCCTGCAAAAAAAAAACGCTAACAGTAACTAAACATGAAGTGAAATTATAAAATTCTCGAAGGAATCGTAGCAACGAATTCAAGTTTGCTCACTGCTACAGTACTTGCATGATAATACTATCTTTGCATTATCTAATATCCATGCACAACAAAATAAGTGCGTTTGCTAACATGCCTAGCTTGTTTTTGAGTCGAATATTCTAGTTTTATCTCGCCGGAGCGGTTTCAACTTATCTTTCAAAAACAATAATCAAAGCGTTTCTCACTCGCAGCACAAGCGCATATTTACTCAAGATTTTGACGGAAAATATGACAGGTTATCTAATTTAATGTCAACAGAAAGAAAATAAGTATTTTCCTCCTTAATTTATCAAAGGCTCCGACCGTGATAACAGCCTCGCGATTTTAAACCCGAAAGGAAATTGCACAAACTTGAAATATCTTCTCGCTATTTAATATTAGCGATTTTTTTTTCTACACGTTAATGCAAAACGGGTTTAAGTCCATTACAGTTCCTTTGAAGCTTCATTAGCGGCCGAAATGATAAAGTGGCGAAAACGTGCATATTCAAAAAACTCTCTTGATTCCCTCAGGCAAAACAACTGAAAAAACGAGAAATCATGCATTTGGTTGCTCTAGATATAAACCTTTTGGTTCATAATTACAGGTTCTGAGATGGTTCACACTAAAATGTTAGAAGATTTGGATAAATGAGTTGTTTTTGTGAAGGTTTCCGGATTCCGTTCTCGAGTAGTACTGGGCTTCACGCTGACACGACAGCACGCGATTTCACGCGATCACGCGAGCAAGCATAAACGAACGGAAAAAATCGACACGCATCTATTCTAACAGAAGCTAATAGGGTGATAAGCTCCTGATATAAGAAATTTCACTTTCCTTAAAACACTTTAGTCTATAAAAAGATGAAATGCACTCTGAATCTATGATTATTCTGACTGATGTGATTCAGATCACATGGAGGATGTGTCCTGAAATACACGCAATTTCAGTAAAATTGTCTTTGTTGCTGGCGTGATTCACCGCTAAACTGCCTGAATTGGACGCCATGCCTTGCAGTGAATTTCATTACACAGTACAATTTTCTCATTGCTCTAACTGGGTGATAACTCGAATCGAAATATATTTTCCCCAGTTACTTCAGTGAAACACTGCAATTTTACTTCGCCTTGATTTCTAGAACTAATTTTATTTCCCACGAAAGTTCGAGAAATCGTGCAGATTTTTTGAAACGTTCTAGGTCACGCTTTTCAACGCAATTTTATCACCTGCAAATCGGCAGGTGTTGAAATAGACTGAATAATGCTCTAAAATGCGAAAAAAAGCGAAACACAGAAAATTTAACCCTACTGGCTCTCAAACATAACGACCGTTAACATGACGTAGTTTTCCAGGATTTTGCTCAGGAGGGGGTGCACCACTAAGGAATGACGTAGTTATATTAGAAAGTCGCAGGTCATCTCAGGGGTGGGGGGGGGGTGCGCACCCCCTGCACCCTCCCCTAGATACGCCCCTGTTAAACCAAGTTATGCATTCTGGCTCTTATGCGTGAAGGTCAGTAGAGAACGTCCGATAGGGAAAGCAAAACAAGATAAGAAGAATTCAGTCGAATATTATAAGTAGTTTGTATTAATAATTAATGCTTAATGCACGAAACTGTAGTCTCTCTTCGCGCTAGTTTCTTGTTAGTGGTGGCATTTTGAGAACAAACATGGGGTCGCCCCCAAATTCTTGCACCAGTGATTAACTACTTCATTTAAGTGTCACTAAGTGGAGACGACATCAATGATACATAAACTTGATAGCTTCCTTTTTACGACTGAATTTGATAAAATGCAGGAGTATTATAGCTAGTCCCAGATCACTCCCTCGGCCGGTCGTTCCTTTGGTCGATTAGTAAACCGGGAGTGAAGAAACCAAAGTATTGCTAGTGTTAAGGTTGCTTACAAGGAAATTAAAAGCTTTTTTCATACACGAATTCTTTCAGATTTCTCATATTTATACCATTAACATGCATTTCAGCTTCATTACTTTCACACTTCAAGTCTGTTACTTTCTAGTGCATATATGACAAAAGCCGGCAAAGCATTTTCTAGCACCCTAGTAAGAAAAGAAAGGTCAAATAATCTACTTGAGGAAACAAGAGAAAATAAAATAAAAAAAAGGAAAAAGTGTTAGCATCTCATCGGGCATCGAACCTTCGACTTTCCGATCTCAAATTTAGAAACGTTCTAAAGTACAAACTTGGGATAAACGCAGTACAGACTCAGTACACGCGGGAATAATCTTCTTAAAGCCCCAGTGTCAGATACACAATGAACCGCTGATTGACTGTAGGCTCAAATAGGTTCCCAGTGAGGTGCGATCAGAACGAATCAGAAGTTTCTTGTCTGGAAGTGGCTTGTTTTTCTGTTCAATGAGGTTACTGGTTAGACGTCTGTATGCCGAGAAATCGAAGCCAAAGTTTTGTTTCCAAAAATTTCATTCGTGGCTCACAGAGCTCTTTGATTTGTCGTTGTATACTCTCAGTACTCAATCTCTCCTGTCAATGAAGCTTGTTGATTACTCTCTTTACAGTCCAGGTGATATCGCCATGCCGTGCATGATCACTTAAGATGCAATACTGCTCAAGCAGCCGTCAAAATTCAGTGTACACAATTCATTACAACATACACGACAATACATTTTTTCAGTGAACGTGATGTTGGCGTGTCCGTTGGTTTGGTTGACTAAATTGTTTGTGAAAATTGTTATAATACTGGTCTGCGAGCGTTTATATTTACGATACATGGTGAAAATATAAAATGCAAGATTATCTTAAGTACTGGAAAAGTTTTGAAATGCATTTTATCATGAAACAGCCTGAATTCCCAAGTCGTTAAGTTTTCTTGGCAGTTTTATTTATGTTCCTTGACATTTCAAGTGTTCAACAATAGAACTTTAAAGATCACCGAGGTAACCAAAGTCAAGAGAAAACCTTTTATGTGGTTATGAATAAATTTGTCATTAAACTTATGACGACAATATTTATGTTATTCGGCAACCGGATTTCTTGTGTGGATTGTTGAAACAATTTAGCCGAAAGCAAAGCGATTAGTCATACCTTTTACTTAACGAAAAAGTATCACATGGAAAATACCAAATCGAAGTTCATTTTACCAGAATATTGCGACTACAGCGGCGATAATATTGGATGTGTTTTCTTGAAATACTTTTGCTCCGACGACTTTTAAGAGGTGAGTGAGTTCATGTTGAGGTTTTCAATAAAGGTGTTCTCTCAACAGTCAAGTTTGACCACATTTATAAAATCGCAGATATTTGTACGGCCTCGAAACATAGAACAATGAGTTACCTATGTACATTTGCGTGTCGCAGTGATTGGTCTTTTAAGATTTACGGCCGGCACGTGTATTATGGGGTAAATAAATTAAATGCTAATTTGTCGCTCTTTGTTCATTTAATTTACGGAAGCCAACTCAGTGCTGCACGAATAAACCAATACTGCATCAAAATGAGCTTTAACAGTTGTTTTTAAAATTCATCACTAACTGGCTCGCTGTTTTTTAAACATGAATTCACTGGATAGTAGAGGAGAATCTCGATGCGATAATCACAAGATAAAGATCTTATTCTTAATCGGTACGATCTACCGAAATTGATTTTTAGAGTTTTGCAGTTCATACCCTCACCTCAGTACTTGACCATCATGATAAAAACATGCGAGCGTGAAGTTATTTGAAATTTCAGTGATACGCACGTTATCAAATCACTTTAACAGTAACTTCCGGTTCTTGTGCCAAATAATAAGAGAAATGCATTTCCGAAAAACACGTTCCTATTAAATTTTCTTTATCTTGGCTCGAGAAACAAAAAGAACGTCCTTAATAAAATGGTAATATTTATTTAGGTACCTTTTTTCATAGTCAAATATATAATAAAAATATTTTTTGTTAGTTAGAGAAGCTCGGTGACGATATTTTGAGACATTTTTCCAACGAACCAAATTCCCGTAAATGATAGTTTACTAAGGAAGAGGTGATACTAAGCCAAAATTAAAAGGAACAAGGATAGTTAAGGATGGAGAAAACTGAGACGGATTGCAGATGACAAATTTAAACAATTTAGGCTAAATTTTTCAAAATGCAAAAACCATAAGTTAGCGCCTGTAAAAAGGATGTCCATACAAGCAGTGCGTCTTTGTATGTTGAAAATATAAAGAAATGTATGGGAATATTGAAAGCGTCCTACTATATCGAAAGCTTATTTCCAGTAATGTTTATTTTTTGGGGGTTGAAATAAACGTGAACTTACTTCAGCTTCACGTGAAGCAACAGTCAACGGAAAACCCTCCAAATCGCTCAAATTCACCATTTTGAGCCGAGGAAGGACAAAATACAACACCTTAGGTAAGTTCACGTTTATTTCAACCAAAAAAATGAACATTACTCGAAATAAGCTTTCGATATAGCAGGACGCTGTCAATTTTCCCATACATTTCTTTATATTTTGAACATACAAAGACGCACTGCTTGTATGGGCTGCCTGTGATAACATAACCAAAAATACATTTAGAGAGGGAAAAATAAATCATGCATGCTTACGATTTTTAAGACAAAGTTAGTTAGTAGATAATAATTCTCTCTTTCTAAAATTAATGTATGTTTCAGTACCATACAAAAAGTGATTCGGAATATCTTTTATCCTATATATAAATTTTTAAAGAGATTTGCGCGCGCGCAAAACTTTCTTAGACTAAAGAAACACACGTCACAATGCAACATAACGTAGAAACTCGTTTCCCGGTCAAGGAAGACGTTTGTTTTTAAAATCGAGAAATTTGTTGCTGTTTTTCGCTCAAAATGGGAAATTGCCAATCTCACCTTTGTTGTACCGCTGTCGACAACGAAGATGCACCCGCGGAAAAAAGTGGTTCGGAAAAAAGTGCTTATTTAGAGACAAATTTCCGCGGTGCAAACTCTATGCAGGAGTCGCAGCATTCGTTATGTGATCGCCGCAGTTCAAAGAAAACTGATGAAGACAGTCGTAGCGTGGAGTCAATTTTACAGCTTTGCCGGTCTGTAAGGGAACAAGTCAACGAAAATATTAGGAAAGCAAGAGAAATAACACTTGCTACGAGAGAAAATGTTGTAAATCGTGCGTCTACATCGAGTGAATACCCCTCGAGCTTGGAGAATGACCATCCATTGTTGCTTGACTCGATCTCCTGCAATGAGAACGAGAATGATGAAGACATTGAAAGATTTCGCGAATTCAACATGTTTCTCAAGAGAAGTGAGCCAGATGAAACGTCGGATGAACTGGAGTTTGATTCTGCCAGCAGGAATTAGACCCGGAAATCGCTGCATGTATGCCCGAAGGAAGCGCCGAGAGCAGCCCCATCCCTTCTGAACACGTGTCTCCGATGAGCCACTTTTCGCCTGATGGAGACGAATACCGAACCAGCAGCAGTGGATATAGTTGGTTTTCACCTCAACCTTCGGAGCCTCCGAGTCCAAGAGCTAGAGCGCGCACCAGGGTGATAAGAAGGCGGCGAAACAATTCCGTTGAAGGCATGGTGTCTAGCAGTGGAAGCGAAAGGGAGGAGGACGCCCTTCCTCAGGTGCAAACCCCGACAGCTTCCCCACAAACTCGGAGCGAGAGACGTAGGAGGTTTCTAAGAAATGTCTTCGATAGGATTACTCACAGACCAAGGAGTAACCGTGTTCGCAACGACTCTTTTCCCGGCCATCCTCAGTCCTCTGGTGTCAGTGCCTTCAATGGTATTCCCCAGCCCTCTGACGGCAATCCCATCCGTGGTACTCCTCAGTCCCCCAGGCGCAGTCCGTTGATGCGCGCATGGTTAAACATCTTAGGTAGAAGTTCTCCTTCATCTGCGGAGATTCCAGTTAAACCTTATGACAAGAACCCAAGCAAGAAGGGCTGCAAGCTCCTGCCTACCGTAACCACCGAACAAACCCTCTCCGGTGCCGAGCAAGTATTGGCGTCGGTAGCCTCCCTTGAGGAGAGTCCCAGGAGGATAGAAGTGTCAGCGGCATCGTCTCCTGCCCGGAGCTCCACCTCAAGTATCACCTCTTTTGAATGTGAGGATGACATTGAAGTCTGCTCTGTTGCGTCGAATGCCAACATCGACGCACGTCCCACCGGTTTCGGTGGGACGTGAGAGCCACTCCCTTCGATAAGTACTTGGCCTCAGGCGTCCCCGGGAGCGTCGAACCAAAGCCCCAGGGGTAAGTTCCCTCCGGGGAGAGACACGTATGTCCAGGATTGAACACAGGTATTGTTCAATTACTACTTCATATTTGACTGGATTATTTTCCATTTTCACATGAGTTCATATTTGACAACATTATGTGTACAAAGTTAGTGAACTTTTGGGATCTTTTAGCAACGAGGACACTTTGTGATGCTTGTCATAAAGAGCGTGCATCTCATAAGTGGTAAATCCTGGACATACCAGAAACATGAGGGTGAAAGAGTCAGTGAAATTATTAGGAAGAGAGGATAAAGGGCTGTACCTAGGAATTTTTGTCAGCGGGGACAAGTTTTTGTCTTGCGGGGGCAAACTCCGCACACCTTCACTTCCTACAAGAAATAGCCCAGCAAAATCAAACACTACGTTAGAAAAAAACAAAACATTTAGTTATCCTGGTGGGGCAGCTGCCCCCTTTGCCCCCCGCTATGTACGGCCCTGGGATAGAGATCATGCAATATTGATTTTACCGTCGAGTGCCTGGAGAAGGGGCAGAGTAGTTGTTGAGATCTGATGACAAGAGCTTTCGTTATTTTTTTAGGACAGCGAGTGGCATTTGCCTTAATCATTAAAGGACTTATACGCGCAATTTGCTTTACTTAAAGGACTTATACACGGCAATCAAAACGAATAACTTGAAACAAACTCTGAACTCATCCCAGGTTAAAATTCCGATGTGATCCAATGGCCTAGCGTGTTTTCATCTTATTTTGGAACTTTCTAAATCCCTTTATCGGCTTTGCCTCAGGATACGACAAGTTGAAATTCTAGATGACGACGTAACTCACCACTCCCTAGGATATACAAGCAAATAAGTCTTCCTGACGCCATATTTCTGGCTTGTGTTGCTTTAAGAAGCAACGTCATGGTTCGTGCATTTTGAAAACTTTTTTAGCCTATTAAAATTTGTCAAAATCGTCACTTGCAATCCATCTCAATCTTGTCCATCCTTAACCATTCTTGTCACTTTTTGTTTTTAGTATCCCTTCTTTGGTACTTTTCTTCCTTAGTAAACTATTAGTTTTAGGTTTCCTACGTTTTAAGGGTAATCTGGTTCCGTCATCGCATAAAATAACTCAAAATATCGTGAGGTAGCTCCTATTAGCTTTGTTCCCTGCTGTGCGTTCCGTGTGGCGTTTTAGCCGAACTTCGTTCGTGCGTGATCAGCCTCGTTACTAAAGTCACGCACCGCGAATTTTCCTGTGATTGACACCTCATGTCTAAAATTATGCTTTACATGGGTTTCCCTCTTACGCCGCTCAAGAACCCCAGTGATGCATGATGTTTGCCTTGTGTACGAATGTGTGTGTTTGAAACGTGCATCACATCACTGACAAACTTTCTGGAACCATTCGTTAAACTTTCTGACCTTTGGGTTGAAATTTCACATTTGCATTCCACGAACTACCGATTTGTGACGAGCCTAGTGAGGACACTCCATGCGGGTTGTTCCTCAAACCGCGCGCTTGGGGATGCCCCAGGGTTCCACCATTATAAATCATATATAATTATATATATGAGGGGGGAATCCCACCGAAGAAATACTTTCATTGCTTTATTGAGTAAAATATGAAGATACACCTCCTGACTGCTTCGTTTACTTGATCACTGCATAAAGGGCTCTATCTAATTCTGCTGCTGTGGACACGATAGGTAATCACGCATGCGTTCTCTTCTCTCTCGTCCAGATTGATCGAGAGATGAGATAACTGCGGAAACCGAACCCAAAACAGACGTGTGGTATTCAGAGAAAGAAATACCATCAATTTACTTATTTATCGGAAGGAAATACCCAAATATATCGCGTATACCGGGCGTGAACTACGCATAACAAAGATGAAAGGAAATACGCGTTTACCTTAATGGTCTTCATCGACGTTTCTTCACACAAATTCGCGGAAATTGATTTTCTTTTATTTCATTAAGATATAAAGATACCCCGTAAAGGCAAAGATTCACAGGTATTTGAAATTTTAGCTGGGGAAATTATGGTTCTGATAACCTCTCTCGAACGCATGAACTGAGGAGATTTCAAAAGCAATTTTTAAAATAGCGTTAGGTGCATAGGTGACTAAGATGAAAAATGTGATTTTTCCACTTTTCCCTAGTCAGAAGATTTTCGGTTTTTGATGCCGGATTTAAAGGAATTGTATCACCTTTCAGGAAATGAAAACCCAATTACTTAAAGCATTTGCGTCAAAAGCGAGACACCAGACAAAAATTCGGTGAAATATTTCAGAGACTTGGCCTAAACCACAAAGAAATCGTTACATGTGAGAAACCAACACAATGCCAAGAGGAAAAACTTTGAGGGGAGTGGTAGGTGGGCGTGTACGTAGAAACGATTCTGAGTGGGGTGATGAGATATTTAAATTCTGCTCCGACTGTGAAAACCTTGGTTATTAATTAATACAAACTCAAGAAGAAACTAGATAGATTCTCGACTTTGGATTCTTAACAGAAATTCCTTTCGACTGTAAAAAGCTGACCCCGTGCTAATATCATATTAAACAAACAACGGAAACCATTGGATACTCTTTTGTGCAAGTTATCGCACTTGACCAAAATTTTTCTCTTCAGGAAATACCTGCAAAGGTCATCATGACAGACAACGGCAGTACTGTAACCATTAATTAGGAAATGACATTGTTTCGATTTGTCGAATTGGTACTAAACAGAAATATCAATCAATTTTTTATACCGGGTTTCCAGAGTCAATATTTGTTATGATGACTACGTAGATCACCAATTAAAACTGCCAATCTAATTGTATTCATGTAATAAAATATTTGTTTTGCACATTAGATATTTGTTTTTTACAGTCAACAGCAGGAATCTTATCAGTTTTTAGATATGATTCTGTGTGACATTTTTTATCGACCAAAGTTTACGTATCAAGTCTCCGCTCTTTGCGCTAAGAATGTGAGTTCTTGTTTTAACGGCCCTTCACAGACGCTATTTTTACCCTTTATATAACGTCAATCTCAGTTTACCGAATTGTTTACAATTCGAAAATTTGTGTAATTAAAAACTTACCAACTCGATAGACGAAACAATTTGTTTTGTTTTCTTGATGGCTTACATAAATGTAAAGTTTTCAAAACTTCGTTAGCTTTCAATGCTCTACGAAAATCTGTTTTTGTGAAAGCGCCACCATGGCTCAGAGCCCATTCCATTTGGCCGGTAAGTCGGGGCTGAACAATGCTTTAGACTCACCGTTTCCAAGCATTGTATACAAACTGAAAACAACTGGCGCTCAAGGAAAATTTTGCATAATAAATGTTCACATAAAATAGTTTAGTGGAAAATTATTTTGATTGTAAAATTGTGTTTTTGATATAAGCAAACGTAAACTTGACTCTTGCAAAATATCAAATATTGAAAAATGTCGAAACCGGATTGGTTTGCATCTAGTTTCGGTCTGTTTTGATATGAAAACACAAAGTATTTCGTAAACAAATATAAATAAAAAAATGCACGATTTATTTCCTGTCAGTTCACTTTATGTACTTGCCTAAACAGAGCCAATTGAAAGGGTTTTCTCTTGTAATTTAGGTTTCGTTTTCTTTTGCATGGCTAATTTGAAGTTTTGACGCTTTTGGACGCAAAACTGTTATGTTTATTCGGAAGCTGCCCGAAACATTCATTTTATGTTTTGATTGGTTCTTAGCGTGGTTATCAGGTCATTACGATATGACGTCATCACGCGGGCCCATCTCGTTTTGTTCAGAATTTGCATGTTGGAATCTTGTGACAAATTGTGGTCGTACTTCGTTCATTTTGCTCAAATAACTCAACACTTTACCGTGGAACGTGCAAAAGATACCTATCCCCGCTAAATACCTCACAGTGGAATCGATTCGAGCACGTGCAAAGGGTTCGAATTTCACGTTCTTAATCTGCGATGATCTGAAGCCGCCACACGGATTTAGAGAGCGGTATTCTCGATTGTTTTGAGTGGGGAAGATAGTTTCCTGGGCTTCTTTGCCGACAGTTTTCCTTCCTGCAGGCAGCCTTCGGTTAATTTCTGTTTGCTGCGTAAGGAATGAGATCGGATGTAGAGTTTGGTAGGAGCCCTTGACGATATGCCCGAAATCGGTAAGCAGTTCTATGCCGCTTCGGCGACCTTCTTGTTTTGTAAGTGTTTGGACGGTCGGTTGTTGAAGTTTTCAGATTTGTTTCAAACCGCACTAGCTATCTTTGCGAAACAAGAAATCATTAAAGTCTTTATGGTGTCAGGAGGGATTTGAGTGTTGTTTTAAGTACTCTCTGTTTAGAAGAGGCTGAAACTTGCTTTTCGAGAAAATTTCGTGTTAGTGTTGTTCTGTTACCGTGTAATTTATGATGAGGTCTTTGCTGGCGTTCCTTCAACTGAATGTGAAATTGCTTTTGAATTCTAGGTCGGGATGGTTTCGACCATTACGAGAAAGGTAGGGTAATTATCATCGTTCTTTATATTTATTTGTTTAACTAACGACTGAATTATGATTAAGAAGTCTTGTCGGACTTCTTTGTAGTTTGTACGTTGTCAGTGTGCCAGAGCAATTGCTGTATATGCATACATGAAGATTTATAAGCTTATTATGACTGTGTACAATTCCCCCGCAAGCCATTTTTAAATTACGTTTAACAGCCGAGGGACGGCCAGATTATGTTAAATTTCTTGAAGATGGAATAAAACTGCGAATATCCATCGACCTTATTCGGGCCTCAGGCGTTGGAGAAAGCGTTTTAGCTCTAGGATTTATTGTTTTGTCAACCCAAGTTATTGATTGGGAAATGGCTTTCAGTTGTAAAACCAGAGAATACACTTGTAAATCTCGTTTAATTCTAAAGTTGTTGGAGGTCTCGGAACAAAATAAAGAAGGTGCTTATGGGCCGCAAGAAAAGTATTCTAGCTGATTTTGGTATTTAGTTGTTTCTCGAGATGAAGAATTTGGAAACTTATTTCCAGTGGAACAGAAATCATCGCTACAGTTCGTTGCTTCCACTTGCATCTTTGAGACTTTCGAATGAACTGCTTGATCTTTCTCCTAAATTTATTTGAAACGCAGCGTACGTTTTTATGGAACGTGATTTTGTCATAATCAGTCACAGCAGGCTCGATTTTTCTTAACAAACTGCATTTAGAGGCGCCCGTATTTATAAATATTACTTTGAAAACGTTTTGTGAATACCAATCTTTGAACCATTTCTAGGTGAACGAAGGCTTTGCCAAGGAAAACTGTGTGCAAGCAACGTTCAGACGGAGAAGAATTATGCCGTGAAGGTGCGATTTATTATTATTTTGTTTTAATGAAAACACGACTGTGACTCATTTCTGTGGTTCGATTGTCTTTACATTTTTTAGTCTCGCAACCCTGGAAAAATATCGTAATTTTTAATTCACATATGACATTCATCAGCTCAGCTGTCAGTTTCAACTCACGAGCTGGGACATTTTTAAGGACTAATCTGTCTGATCAGACCTTTGGTTGTGATCGAATTTGAAATAAGTCGTGTTATCAAATTATCCGCATGCATTGTATAATTTCCAGTATCACCCTTCACTAAATCATACCAAAAATGTTTGAAGACTTAAATGGTTATTCAGTTAATTTATCAAGGACTGTATGTACTGTAAATTTATTTCTTACAATGTACATGTGGAAGATCAACTTCAAAGTCTTATTTTTAGAACATACAATTCATCTTTCACTCTGTGACTCACCTAGCTAGCTGTCAGGGAGTAAGGTCCTGAGGTCACACTATTTTGGGTGCTTTTGTTACATGTGCAATCGTTGTGCATGGCCTTGAAAACATTTATTCTCCAAATTAAAAGGATTGATAACATGTTGGTTTCCAAATCTCATAATATGATTTCTACAAAGTTTCTCATTTTGTAGCGCACAACACTTGCCCAAAATAGTCTAATTAGCCCATTTAATTGAATTAACGGTAATTTAAGTCCAGTCAGGTTACAGGAATTGCAGGGTTACAAACTGAAAGAATCTTGTTCTAGATATATCATTTTCAATGGGAAGCTTTTGTTGTGGCTGTTAAAGCATGTCAAAAATAAAAATGTAGTACACAACAGATAATTGAATATTTTAATAACAGGATGGTATTAAAACATAGAAGAATACCGAACATGTTAAATGTTATTTCCTGGAAACTAGATATCTGGTCAGGTAGTGTGGACACTGAAAGTCACAAGTGAGAATAATCATTTCTTTTTTGGCCTAATTTTTGAAAATAATGCTGACTGAGCTGTTAACAGACTGATGTGTGCTTAAAAAATGATGTATTAGCAAATATGAATAAAAATATTTTGTTGTTATCAACTTTGAGATACAGATACCCATTTGATCAAGGTGAATGTATCTTTATACACTAAAAATGAACAGAAAAATTTATACACTGTAAAAACGAAGTGAAAATGAATTTCACAGAGTTTTGAATTGTTATGATATTTCTTTTAGGAAATATTTAAAAATGAGAATTATACTAGGGTAGCGTTGCGGCCTGAAGTAATTTAAATTATATGAACAGATGAAGTAGAAATTTATACAAGATAACAATTGGTAGGAATTCACCAATTCCCTTATAGGGGAATTCCTACCATTTGTTGCCTCATACTTTGATTGGAGTCTGTAAAATATACATGTAACTATTATGTTATTGTGCGCAGTTTTGACTGCCATGCATGTGACTCGGAAATTACTTGAACATGGCAACCAGAGTTTAATTCAGGGCACTTGCATTAAGTGTCAAATATTAGAATTTCTATTCACTCTTCTAATTTGGGATATAGATATAACCAGTCAGTCTCAAATAACTTGGGCATGCACACGTGCATGACTTTTACTGATCCTGTGGAAGATTTCTATTGTTCTTCACTAATGAGTTTCTAGTAGAGCAAGCTGGGTCCTTATCTAACCAAAACAACCCAGTCATGTATGTTTGATTGTTCGTGAAAATATCTTATTAAATAATATAATTTGAGAAAATTTGTACAGGCTATTGCAGTTTTTTCATGTGTATGTTGTGGTTCAATTTTGCCCTTGGTACAATATGGTATTTTTCTTTGTTCTGGTGTATGGTGATATACGATAATGAATACAAAACAAAGAAGCCAAGGGTAAAATTGAACCACAACATGTACACCTGTACGTAGAGTTCTCCGTAAGCCCCGGCGCCCGGCGAAAATCGCCATCTAGTCGTCCTGGGCGTGCCGGCTACTCAGATCAAAATAAAAATAAATGTTTTGGTAGATGTAGAATTTACTGTGTGAAATTGTCGATACGGTCGCCAATTCGACTAAAATTTCATCCATTCATTATGACTCTACAGAAAATTGTATTGAAAGATATTTGCTTCGAAAGCATTCAAAATGAGAAAAGAAGTCACTTTGTCCTTTTGCTTTGCTTTGAAAGTTTCTCTCGGATCGTACAACTTGGAAGTTTAAAATCGCCCTATAATGTTTTGCAAACCTTAAAATGTCATGTATGCCTATGAATTGTGTCTCTTACAATGCAACGTGGTGACTAAAAATTTTTCTCTGACGGCTACTCCCTGTCCTTCTCCTTCTACTTCAGAATTTCAGGAGAACCCTGCTGTACGTGTAGTTAGTTGACCAGAGATGTTTACTATAAATAGGTGGAGGCACTTTTTAACAGTATATGTCATGAAATCACAAGTTCTAATCTGGGCTAAAATTAAACTAAAAAATGAACATATGCTGTTTTAAATTTAAATAAATGATTACGAAGTCTATAAATGAAAACAGCTGATCCAGGATCATATCTTGACCTTACCTAACTCAAAACAATACAGAGAGGTTGCCTTGAAGCCACAGTACTGTTCAGTGCATTTTGTTTGCGTGTGAGAGCATGGGACTAGTCTAACCATCCAATATTGAAATAAATGATCTTTGTAATGAGATTTTACAATCCTTTATACTGTATTTCATTCACTGATTTGCCTAAACTTTGCTTAACCCCTCAACATTATGTTTAAATGACAAGATTTTACAGGCGAAGCTGGTTAAAGTGGTTTGTAAAACTTCCCTTTCCTTTACAAACATATATATTTTTCAGTTTTGATGCATGTTTGTAACCAACATCTGTACATTTGTCATCTCCAGTGCATGTTTAATTGTAACCTTATCTGTTGCAAACGACGTTTAATTTGTGGATTAAAAAATGCCTGTCTGCAAATGATATTTTGAAGAAATTGACTTTCAAACCAGCACTTGATTTCTTTAGTTTTCGAAATGCGTTTGTTTCCATAACTGAAGTGTATGTAACAGAATGCAATGTATTCACTATCATAATCTGAAACAATCCAACACATTGTAAGGTAACTGTTGTTCCTGGTGAAGACATGACTAATGTTGTGTCACTTTTGTTGGCTTTAAACATGTTGACTTGTATTTGTTAACATTTTCATACACGTAGGTCAAGCTAAATTTACATGTAATTTTGTAGTCAGCACAAGCTTTGCTCTGAAACCTTGTTAATTAGTTAAGTCAGGCTCTAACAAATAATTTTGAAGAGAATGGGAGACTTTATTGTATGCACATTTAAATCATTTAGTGAATGCCAATTCAGTTTTGTTTTAGTAATGTCCTGCAAATGCTTTAAAGAATAGTAGTTATGCAATCTAGGCTAAAATAAAAAGTTATTTGCTGCATTTATTAGCTTTGGTGATTTTTTGCACTTCTATTTGATTAAAAAGAGTAAACCATAGTATGGCTTGTGTGACAACTAGGTAATCTAGTTTTCTTTTGTGTTTTGTAAAATGATAACTAAAAATGTTAGATCTCATAAGTCATCTGTGACTGGGACAAACAAAATTCTCATAAATCATGCTTCACATTACAAAATGCAATTAAATGGCAAATAAAAGTTTCCAAGATTTCCTGTTGATTTCTCTCCTGTGAACTCAATAATCAATGACCTTGGTTTTTGAAGTTTGTTTATTTTAAGGTGATTATTTTATATTGCAAAAAGCAGAAAGTACTTGTACAATTGACCCATTGTTCTTCAAGAAAAGAAAAAATGCTGAAAATTTTAAAAATGTTCTTCAAAGTGATTGGAGACAAAGCAACACTCTTGTGCCAGGCAAGAGTTCAGAAATTTATTGTTTTCCTAAATTGCACCTTTTTTATACAACAAAGATAAAATACTGCTTCCCTGCTGGGTAAAATGATGTTTACAAAATGTATTCATGAGGTGTCTGGCTCAAAATATTTTTTAGACTATTATGTTTTTCCATATGATGGTTATGAATTAATGATCCTGAAGAGCGAATGATCACAAAACAGGCTTGTCAGGATGTAAGTGTACGTCTTTTTCAATTTTCAATAAATTGTGCTCTACTTTAATTTATCGAGCACTGTACTACGGAAAAATCGAAGCATAGACTTCCTATTTCAGTGGTTTCAAAATGTTTTGAAGTAGATGTCGTTGACTGGAAGAGTAGGCGGCTTTTATATGTGAGCTTTTGGGTCACAAGCTGATTGCTATGACCAGAGTAGCCGGTGGCATAATAGTAAAGTAGCCGGTGGAACTCCGGCAGTGGCCGCCTTGTTTTGAAACCCCTGCTATTTCCGTATATGTTATGTGCACATGCTCTAAATTTAATTTTTATTTTAAATGATTCATGACAACTGCTGTGATTGTTGAAAGAAAAGAAAATTATTTTATTTGCATGTTGTTTCCAGTAGTTTCCACATGTGCGTATTATTTTGCGAATGCAGCATGGTTTTAGTTTTGTAACTTCCTTCTTGATGACTTCTATTTGAACTATGCAGGCGAAACAACTTGCCTTTATTTAACCTTCTCACTCCCAAGAGTGCCATATGGCACAAGGTGCCATTACATGCTCAATATTTGATCAAATTGTATGAAATTTGGACCACAAAATGGTCTTGAGAAGATCTGTCTTTATAAAGCATAAAATCGTACCCCCTCTTATATGGGACCTGATTAACCACCCCTGCAACTTTTGCAATTTTTTCCTCTTTTAAGTTTAAGGTCAAGTTAATATCTGATGACAAGCCACAAATAAAGAGCTGCAAATTAAGCTATAGTTCAGGGGTATACCCAAAATATACGAGGAGTAAGATATTTGTCAACATTTTTTGTGTGTTTAATTGAAACAGTGACTTCCTCTAGGTTTATTATTGTGATTTATGGCATACAACAATCAATACCTTTCAAATGGTGTATTACGTGGTCTTAATGGGTCCATAGTTACCGATTCACAAAATGCCGTATTTCCCACGGGAGTGAGAGGGTTAAATATTTCTAAATACATGTATGATATCTTATGCGTTGTTTTTGTTTGTAAACAAAAACTTAAGCTATCTAACTCTTAGGAATTTGAGATGATTCATGCACTCAAGCCATTATCATGTGATTAAAAATGTAATCTGAAGAACAAGATGTAGTGTCCTGTCTGTAGCCTTCTCTTAAAATTTTTTTGCAGTTTGTGTCATTAAAGAAATGGAATTTAATTTTGAGGTGAATTTGAAATATTAATGTTAGTAGAACTCGATAATTTATGTATGTATAGAATTTCAGACACAGCTGGGCAAAGTCCATTGTCTATAATGATTCTGAAAACATCCAAACAGTTGGCTTCAAAGAAGTTTAAAATAGTTCTGAATATTAGCTGTTTTGAAATCTATGCCTGCTCATGCTGAGAAATCTATTATAATTATTTAGTAGAAGCTGTCAAATAAATCCAAAGTCAATTTTTAAAATGTCAGTTGCAGACACAGGCTTCTAGAGAACACAATCAAATAAATTATTCATGCTATTAATAAAAGCAATCCGTTGGTAGCATGTTCACTTGCTCTACTTGAATGCTTTTTTTTCAAGTATAGATAGTCATAACAAGATTCTGATGTGCTAAGATTTTGGATTTTATTGTCTGAAATAAATTTAAGATGGAATCCGTTAGGACTTCGAGCATTCATTGGACAAAATTATGTACCAAAATGATTCACACCTTATTGCAAGTTTTTGTGTTACTACTTCAAATGTATTTTCGAGAGAAATCTTTTCAAACAACACCAAACATCGAAAACAAATTTCGAAGTTCTGCTGAATTCCACTGAATCTCTTAAAAGATGTGAGATTTTTTCTATAGCTTGCGAGCTTTGAAATTCATTTCCTCAGTCTCTGATAAGAAATTGTTGTATCGAGATTATTTACACCTTATTACAAACTTTTGAGTTACTGCTTAAAGTGCTACTGCGATCAATTTTTTACACCTTGGAAGGGAATCGTGCAGTGCTTCGTGTGAGATTAAAAATGCCGTTTTCCGTTTTCAAATATCTGTAGAAGTCCCAGAGATATTCAAGTTTAAAATATGCAAATTTGGAGACTGATGACATCATCTACTCAACCCAATTTTATATCAAGTTAAAAAATCAGTCTATCTCTGTCAGGTTTCTACAGAGACAGTTGAAATTTGGCACAGTAATAGTTATTCAGGTGACACACCTATGGTTGTAACTTAATCTTGTTTCCATGGCAACACACTCTTTTCCAGTCACCTCGAATCTGTTTTCAGTATTTGAGTGAATTTTAGCCCAGAAAAATTAAACCAGGCCAAAGAACCCACCTAACACATAAATATGCTTACAAAATCATGTAGATCTGGAGTGATTGAGAAATATCAAAATTGACGACCAAAAATGGGCAGAACAGTCTTTAACAATGGGGAGGTCTGGGACCCAGCATGTTGCCATGGTAACATAATTGTTAATCGCATATTGCACAACTCACCTAGTAGAGTCATGATGCAAAGAATCAAACATTTCTGATACAAACTGGGTGAGATAGTTTTACTTCATTTATTTGATTAAAATTTGGTTGAGTCTATGACGTCATCAATTAGCTAATTTGCATATTTTAAAAACTTGAATATCTCTGTAACGAAAAAAGATATTTCAAAAAAGTAAGCGGCAGTTTTCTTCTCATGCAGACTACTGTTTAATGCTTAAACATGGCTTAGTTTGGAGACATCCAAATTTCTTCATAGTAGCTCTTTAAAGACGATTTTACAAAATGGCTGCACGTTAGATTTTGCCTACAGTTTGTGATCTTTAAAATTCATTTTCTCTGGCTCTGATAAGAAATTGTTGTCGGTGTTATCACAAATAATTACTTACATCTTTACCTTTTATTAACTCAGGGTAAAAAATAACACAATATGATTTAAATTATTCTGGTACTCGATTTTTGTCCAACTTAAATAAATATTACTCAACTTCCTGATGGATTCCGTCTTAATTTATGCATGCCAGGTCTGTCACCATGAAGACTGCCAAGAGGCAAACGGAGGCCATCCCCTTCTTCTCTGTTTAAGATGTGATGAAGTGCACCACCTAGGAGCTGGCTCAAGCCATGCCAGGTTCGACGTACCGGGTAAGGTTCTTTGAAAAGTCTGCTTACTAGTAGCCCATCAGTCTGAAACTTATATTATTATCATAATGAATATTAATACTCATACTCATACTCATACTCATTTTTCTTGGACATGTCCGTCCAAGGGGGAAAGGTGCAGTGAGGTTATCCCTATGTTAAGCACCAACCTGTGACACGACGCCAGACCATAACACCGGGAACCTCGTTCCCTACTCTTTGCGAGAAGTGTGTGGGTTCTTTAACGTCCCCTGTTTGCCTATACACTGAAGATGCAGGAGAAGTTACCTATGGTTTTAGACAATAAATACATGAGCCTGAAATTTTAGACCCCAAAAATACCTGGCATCAAAATTTCCTACCCTCAAAAAATACAAGAGTTAAGGTGGCTCAAAACAGTTTCCAGCACTATCCAAGACTGAGATTCTGATAAGTCATTATAATCACTCTTTATCAGTTGATGCTACAATCATGGTATAAAAAAACTGCCCAATCATTGGTGAACACGTTGTTATTATTTTCGTGACATAATAGGTTACCATAGAAACAATATGACCTGCTAAAAACACCCTTAATTTTAGCTTTAACTGCTAATACCTCAAAAACGAGCTCGGTGAACCCCATTTTTCATTATCGAATTTTGAAAAGCATGAGAAGGCAACTTTTTGCAAAGTTTAAAAAAAATTCTGTTTCCAGAGGGGGTTCAGAGCCACCTTAAATTTTCGATGACCCATCAAATTCTAAGTCTTTGAAAGTGCTGGAAACTGTTTTGAGCTACCTTAAATACCTCAATATGGATTTATTAAGTCAAACAGAAATTCCACTCGGAGATGTGACCCAAAAAATGCACATTATTCTTTGAAGACCTAAAAGCTACGTGACAGATCTCTTGAAAAAATACAGAGCATGTAAGTTATCAACCCGGAACCCCCATGATGTCTACTGCAAGCACCCCCCCTCCCTGCCAGGGCTGAAATTTAAATCTTACCAATTTTCATTATCATTGACAATTCAATCAATTGGTTTAATTTGAGCAGGTAATTCGAACCCTGCTCTGTTTCCAGTTGGTAATTTGGCAGAACATAATTTTTCTAGACAGTCTGGTTTGTATTTTCATTTGTCTCGCGTTCATTATGATCATGATAATCAAGTGCTATTTGAAACAAAGAAAAATGCTCGGTTTGAAAAATTATAAACCAAGAATAAATTTAAATCACAACATAGCTATTTAATGTTGTCATGAGAAAGTACCCAATGATCAAGTGCTCAAGACATATATTTTATGTATTGACATGCTTTAATTTACTTTTTTCGCTTCAGAGAGGCCAAGTACTAATTTAATCAGGACGCCTTCTAACCAATCAGCGGGATCTGATTCAGGAAATGAGGATGATCTTGAACCTGAACCAAAAGTGTAAGATATCCTCATCTTTTGTACTATGTGTATATCTATTAAAACTTGTCAACAATAGACGAGGTTGGGGCTTATATGGATGGTGGGACGGAGAACGTACAAGCCAAGAGCCAAGGTAATCATGGCAACCCTGTGAGCGTCAACCACCATCCAGCACCATCACACTGAATAGCAATTCAGTGGAAATGTTGATACTCCCTTGAAAGAGAGGGGAAGGGCAGGGGAGAACAGCACGAAGGCTTCGCAAATGCAAACAACAGTGAATGCACAATGATTCTCAGAAACCTGAGCCCTGTAAATACCAAAACCCCTGCAACTTACTGTACCAGGCCAACCCGCAGCAAACATGAGCCGCCATGAAGAAGACCGCTGCCCGCATAGTCTCAATTTTAACTTTGCCTAAATTACATTTAGCCACATTTAAAAAATGTAAACATGCACAAGGTATGGGTATGACTATTACTTTTAGTTTTCAAGTTCCCTCATAAAACTTTCATGAGTATTTCTCTAAATTGATTGAAAGATGGAGGAAATGTTTTCTATTTCTTTGAGCAAACACTAACTTCAAAAGAAAGAAAGTGTAAAATATTTTTTGTTACACCATTAAGGCATCCGCAGAATGTATTTGTTCTGTTTCTTTAGAGGTATTTACGACTTTTAACATATACTTTCTCACAAGGTATTTTCTTTACATAATTTTGTGTAGTGTACTGTATTGTTTAATTATATACACATGTCATTTCAAATTACAAAATTTATGTAAGGTTACATTTTACTTTTTGTAATATCAAATAATATTATGTAAAAGTAATGTAAGGCCTAACTTGCAAGAGCAGATGTTTTTTGGGTGACACTAGAGACCTGAAATTTAGCCAATATTTTCATGAATGTAAACATATTTATAACCTGTTCAGTCTGAAGCTACATTAATTTTGTTACCTCTGATTCTACCATGAACAGTTCCTTTTGAAATCAGTAAAAATTAATGTGAATCCAGTGTCCATACATGTGTTTGATAATGTATGCATTGCACCATTTGAATTGTATTGTTCTGTGTATTTCATGTCATCATTCAGGGCTCAAAATTAACGCTCTCAAACTCACAAAATGCGAGTGTTTCTTGGTATTTGCGAGTGAAAAATAAATCCACTAGCAAACATTTGCGAGTAAGAATCATCCCTGTCTCCAAAACATTTCAAGAAAGCTCTTTTTATTGAGCTTCATGTCAAGAAATTCGAAAGAAAGTAAGAACAAACTCTTTTATTTACCTTATCAGCTCATTACTTCAAGTGTCAATAAAAATTTGTTAGTTGGCTTGCCAATTTGCTAGTAGGAAAAATTGTCACTAGCAAGACTTTTCTAGTAAACTAAAAACCTAAGTTCGAGCCCTGTCACTTGAATTGACAGCACTGTATATCAAAAGAATATCTCATACTTAATTGATTATAATTATAATTTTTATTTGTAGTCTTATTATCTGTCTGTTCATTCATGTACATGTATCAATAAGGTTTGTTCTAATTCTGAGATCATAAAATGTTTTTTTTTTTACTTTATGCTTTCTCGAGTAGTGTTAAATCTAGCAGAAAAGTATGAACGAATCATGTGATCAATATATAATAAAAAGGGAATATTGCTATCCAGCTTTTTTTGATCCCAAGTTCAAGTCTTATTGATTGAATTTTGTCTGTGGTTAGAATGAGACTAGGTAGAAGATATTAAGAATTAGTTTGGATTAATTAAGTTATCCCCCATTTCCTGTCTGATATATTCAGCATTCTTTCAACTGGCTTATCTTGTGTTTTTGAGCGATGGGTAAGCACCAAGCTTGATCTTGAGCTTTTGGTGTACTTATCAGTAGATATTTCACTTATTTTTTTATTTATTGATAATTAACTCTCCTCGGTGTGAGTTTTAACTCCTCAGATTTAAAACAATCATGCCTTTCCTTTTTCCTGATTATTGATTCATGTTACATTGAATATTGTACATAATAATATATACAGTAGTTATCATGCAACCCGGAAACTATTTTATGCACATAATATTGGTTTTTGCCTTCATTGAGAGCTTCTCTTTCGTCTCTTCTATATTGGCACTCTGCATTTCAGTCAAATAAATAAAAATAAGACATGATTGTTTAACTGTCTTCTGTAATTATTTTTAACAGAGACAAGAAGAATCGGGGTTATTCTTCTGGGAAGCGCATGTTCAAACTAACCGCTGCAGCCAAAAAGAAGCCCCGGAGACACAATACTGAAGTGAGTGTTCTTGCTTCTGTCACTGTATGCCTCATGTACAAAAATAAATATTTGTACAGTAGAACAGCATGTTGTTATAATGGATAAGATAAGTCTTGCACACAGTTGTTCAGGATGTTGTGGATGAGTTTATTTTATTTGGTCGCATGCTTGGCATATCTTTCAGTTATCTGAGTCCCAAAATATAAAATTTGCACACTGTCAATTGTTGTTTGGGACTGGATCTGTTCTTTATGACAATAATTTCTTCTTACATGGCCATTTTGTGGACTCTAAAGCTTTTGAGACGCACATTTTGGTGGATGGTAAATTAATTGTAAACTAGAATTACTGTCAATTGGCAAGTGTCAGGATTTTGCTATATTGTCCACATTTTCCAGGGGTTTCAAAACAAGTGGGCAACTGACAAAGTTCCGCTGGGTGCTTCACTGTTTGTCGCCGGTTTTGTTTCTCTGGTCATAGCAACCAGCTCGTGACCACTGTGACATAAAATATCCGCCGACTTCAAAGCATTTTGAAATCCCTGATTTTCCATGTGTGAGCTGCCATGCTTTTTACCTATTTTTTTCTCCTGGACATAAATTTAAAATTACCTGAGACTAAATGGACTTTTATATCCTTATACTATATATTGACTTTTGCTGATGTCTGATTCTTACAGTGAAACTGGGCATTTTATTTTCCAACAAATGGGTTCAATCATTTTCATTATGATATTGTATTCATGTTTCAAGAATATTTGAAGATGCAACATTCTGTACCTAATTTTGTTTATTTGATTATAGGATCCTGGTAGAGAATTCTTTACCATTAAGTTTTTTGATAGTAGAAGTGGTGAATCCCACATTGACGTTTTTCCTGCATTGAAAGGGAAGTCTTTGAGGTAAATCAATTATATTTGAAGTTGTAGAATTTTATAATTAACACTTAATGACTTCTGCTGAAGGAAACGGTTCATTTTGTTTGAGAATCAAAATAACAAGAAACAAAATGAACTGGTTCCTAACAAACCAGTTGTTATTAAAAGTGATTTGTTATATAGCACAACAAAGACCTCAGAAGATGTATGTACAATGAGCTGTACAATAGCAGTTGCCGTTCAACATTCATGGTGTTGTAGATTTTGCAATGTTGCCCGCTCGGAAACCTTTGGCAAGAATCAGTTTTTGTGTTAGATGTCATGACCTTGAAGTAACCAATGGGAGTGCATGCTGTTGATGAAAAGTATTCTGAAGTTGTATAACAATAGACCGATTCCGATATATTAAAATTCTAACATGGCGCCGAGGCTTAGGGGAATAAAACAAAAGAAATTATTTATTCATCCCTAAGCCTTGATGCAAAATCTTTTGTTTTATTCCCCCAAGCCGCAGTGACATGTTAGAATATTAATATATCGGAATTGGTCTATTAAGAATTATTGACATATTTTCTTCCTGAAACTGACTGGGAACTCTGCACTTGGAAATGTCAACTATTTGAATTCTCTTTTCTGTTCCCTGCACAGCCCATATCTGTATGGAATAAGTTGTTAGACTCTAAGTTGGACGCTTTTTGTTTGCCCCATTGCCAGTGTAACAGGATATGAGATGTCCTATGCAATTGCATGTTTTCAAAAGGTCTTGCAACAGGTCTTAAAGGAAAAAATTGGTCATAAATGGGGTTGTTCTGACTTTTAATAATCTGACCTTTGTACTGTAATCTTGGCAGTGTTTAATTTAATTTCCTTTTGAATTAAATAGTGATGGTAATGATTTTTAAATTGACCGATGTTGTGCAGTTTTAATTTTGTTTTTATTTTCTTGTCGCAGGGACTCTATTGAACCTCTTTTTGAGGCCCAAGACTTTTCATTTGCGACCCATTCTGTATTTCTGGATTCCTCAAACACACCCTTACCCTTAGCATTTGACACTTTTCCGCTGGGCGGAAATGTTCTGCACATAAGAGGTAGGGTACTTGGTCTATAATTTATTTTTATTTTTATCATGGTTGATCTCAAAATTTAAATTTAACCATTAAGTAAATATTAATTTCCTATCAGTATCTTCTGATTGGGGAAAATGAAATATACCCTCATTTAAACTGTACAGTCATATAGGTGTCAAAAGTTTGAAATTATGCAGATTCATAATTTTTGCACAGTTTCGATGCCATAAATTTTGTATGTTTACTTTAAATTTGTTTGCTTGTATGCTTGGCTTGATTGACCTTTTGGAGTTTTTAGATTTGTTCAGACCTAATTATTGTCAGTTCAATCTGCAGAGCTTTGATTTGTTGTTACAAGTATAAATAATTTATCAGACTTGTAATTAATATGAGCTAGACTATGTTAGCTAGTTACTATCAGTCTAGCCAACCCAGACAAAAGCTGATTTCCTCTGATCTGTTTAAATGGATAATTTCTACGAATTAAATTTGTATTTATGTGAAAACTGAAGATCTTTATGTGCAAATTCTGCTCATTGACACAATAGTCCTCAAATATGTATTGTCAAAGGAGCTGCACTTTTATTTCTAGTACAGCAGCATGTTTTATTAGTAAGAAATTCTACTGTCGACGTGAGGAGGTGCTCTAAGAGATTTATAATGTTTTCTCCTTTAGCCAATGAAGATTTCAAGGTCGATGAGAGGGTGATAAATATCGTGAGAGACTCTTACACGGAAGACAAGAGTAACGCTGATGACACAACTCCTCGTCCAAAGATCAGCTCTGCCTTCATGACAAGATCAGGCTCATTCACTACAAAGGGGAAAGACAAAGGCACTGTTAAGATTAATGACGAAAAGGAGAAAGACAACTACAAAGATGACAAAGTTTTTCAACAATTTAATAAGAATGTAAGTTCTTTGCTGGTTTGACTATGAGCAATCCCCTGGCTTTTTTAGTTTTTCGAGCGTGAAACAAATAATTATGGCTGTGCAAAGTTTGGGGGCTAGATGGCGAGACAGGGGGGAGTCTTCTCGTCCCCAAATTTTGTGCAACTATATTTAGTCGCTTCACTGGCTTACTAGTGGTGGCAGCTGTGGTGGCCAAATTGTTGTGTGTACTGAAGTCGGATTGAGCAGTCTTGTTTTGTTCCCTGACCACGGGACTGTGTTTTGGCACTTTAATCTCACAGCGCCTTTCTTCACTCAGGAGCATAAACGAGTGCCAGACGAGTGTGCGTGAGAACTTGAGGTTTTTCCCCTTATACTAAAAACGTTTTAGATACCTGGAAATCTTAATTTCATTTTTTTCGGGCAGCAAAGGTACTGTAGGTTGTAAAAGGTAAGGTCTGCATACAAGCCTAGTGGCCCATAAGGCCAGAGCTTGTCCCGGTTTCGTTAGCATGAAACAACAGAGAGTATTTCTATTCCCTACTGGATGGGATGCTTGTCCATCACAGGGTTAGCCCCAGCAGTAAATTTGCTGGTACCCATTTACACACCTGGGTGGAGAGAGGCACTGTGAGAGTAAAGTGTCTTGCCTAAGAACACAACGCAGTACCCCAGTTAGAGGCTCGAACTTGGACCGTCAGATCGGGAGTCGAGTGCACTAACCAGGATGTATTTATTACATATTTTATAGAAAGCAGTTATTAGTTTTTTTTCCTTACTGTAAAATGGCAAAAGTGCTAACATTTCAATAACTTGGTTTTGCTGCTATGACATTCTCACTGTGATGATGCTGTTTCACCTGTGCGTACACACTGAGCACTGTCAGTGGTACATGTATTTAACAAAATCCAACCCTCAGTCTTAGGCCTTAGACTCTAAAGGCCTCTTATGATGGGGAACTCCTGCAGTGGACTAACAGCATATCCAGAGAGGAATGAAAATTTCTCTTGCCCCTCATGATGCATTGATATAGAAACTTGGAACAACCTCTGGTGCCTAGTATGTATCACCTGTAGTTTCCTGTCCTGTATGTAGAATGTCTCTTCACAGTACATGCTATTTTTTTTGCATTCTTGACATCAGACGCAAAAGGGCAAGAAAAATATGGAGGCGCTGTTTGGTAAAGAGTTTGGAGGCACCATGCCCCCATCTCTTTCAAGTCCAGTTCTTCCTGGAGGAATTCATCCGAGTGGAGCTGGGACTTTGCCAAGACCCAAGTCTGGGAGCAATGCTAGTCGTCTAACTGGGCTGTTCAACCAACCTAAACCAATCAAGGTACAGCTGTTTGTAAAAAAGTTAACTTGAGATGGATTTGAACTGGTTGTCGCAAAATTGTGTTTATGCTTGATTTTAAAGTCCTGTGGCTTTGACAGCTTCTACACTGTCTTACTGGTTATTTTTCAGGGAATTCTAAAGGACTCACTGGACCGTTATTCGTTGTATGGCTTGGAGGATAGTGCCGACTATGAAGTTGGTTTTAAAAATGAGATTGGAGATCAAATTAAACTTGTGAGTTACTTTGTGAAACTAATAAGTTACTTCACTGATTCAAATATGACTTTTTATTGTTTGAAATTTTGGGTGCGTGCCTTTGGGTTGATCCGGTGTAGGATACATAATCCAAGATGAATTCTTACCCTTTGTGGCTCTATCAGTTCCTTAAAGAGCACCAGACCCTAAAATATTTTTCCGCTGAAATAAACCTTTGCACCAGTTTGAAACGCATTACTCCTTTCATTTCTCCTTTTTACCAAATTCTGACTACATTTACAGCATTCAAAAGATACAAAAAATATGCATCATTTGTTCCATAACCGAGTCAGAAGGGGTGGGGTCTATTCCTGCATTGACGACACAAACTGATTTGCATACATGTTTGCAAATACTTGATGCAATGCAAATCAGGAATAGACTCGCGTCCCTTCTGACTCAGTTGTGGAACAAATGATGCACAGTTTTTTGTAACTTTTGAAAATGTTTTAGTCAGAATTTGGTAAAAAGGAGAAACGAAAGGTACAATGCGTTTCGTACTGGTGCAAAGGTTAATTTCAGTGGAAAAATATTTCGGGCTTTGGTTCACTTGATGTGCCATGATCTGACTGATCTTGGATTGGTTATCCTAATCTGTATCATTCCAAAGCCTGGAACTTGGGTGCATTCGGGGAAATTTGTATATTGCTTGATTGTCCTTAGAGTATATTTATTTAATTCTTATAGTACACATGTGGTTGCTTGTCTGCATTAACCAGCATGTTTTGCACATAGCATTTTGATCCCAGTCATTGAAAATCACCCGATTGTCTGATTTATCTTTGCAGGAAACATCATGGACTGAAGTTGTTGACCAAACTCAAATTGAGGTAATAAAATCATTTATTATAACTTATGTTAACTCAGCTTTTGTTTTAATTTAGAAATAATTATTAAAATTTCTCTCTGCTGTAGTCCAGTTTTTACCTCTGGTTTAATCGCTCAGTGGTCCTCCACCCTAACCACTTGACCACGAGTGCAATCAATCAGTTGGTCGGTCGGTTGGCCGGTCGGTTGGTCAGTCGTTCAGTCAGTCAATCAGTCGATCAAGCAGTCAGTCAATCAATCAATCAGGCAATCAATCATTCAACCAATCAATCAACCAATCAATCAATGTACAGCTGTACAATAATTTAATGCAAATCTCACCATTTTTGGTCCCAGGCTCCCTTCTTCCCTGGTTTTAATGGCAAAATTAAACCATTAAAAAAATTTGAAACAAGTTCATTAAAACTTGAAGCCAATTGAAGTATTGGAGGGTAGGTGCCGTAAAGGTAGCGACAGAGGAGAGCAGCAATCTCCTCAGCAGCAAGGAGGTCACCATGGCAACCGAGCCACAGCCCACCTCCCAAGGTATCCTCCAAGCGAGCAAGTGCTTGGAGAAAGGAGGGCCTGTGGCCAGGAGGCCATGGGACCTACCTGTTCCCAAACATACCCCAAGCACCAGTACCCAGCAACCCAATGCCACACAGGGTTGAGCGCAGGCTAACGATAAGCAATGCAAACTCACCAACCGCCATAGTCAGTGCGACAGGAGAGAAGTTACGTGTGCAAGAGATTCTGCAGGCATCCTAATGTAAAGCTTGTATGCATCACTATTCCAACGCCCCATGGCTTGAATAAGGTGATCCGCGACACCCATCCGTGCAGCAACTGTGGCAGCACCAATCCTAAAGCTGTGACTGGAAAATGACCCTTGGATACCCGCAGCTGCAAAAATATCTTTTAGCCAACGGGTCAAAAGAGCGCGAGAAAGAGGCTGACCATTTGCGAGCAGAAACAAAGGACCGGGAGACTGGCCACATTGTGAAAGGTAGTCCACGATAGCAGATAAGGCACAAAGTGGAGGATGACCCAAGCCAATGTAGAGGCAGCAGCCCTTTCGAAAAGGGTCAGTCTTGGAAGCCTTGATGTTGAGTTGTAAGCAGGATTGCATTTCATGAGAATCAACAGAAATGTCACTGACAGTTAAGTGAATGAGAGGGTTGAAGGCTGACAAGGACGGAACAGTAAATTCAGAAGAGCGCAGAAACCCAAAGTAAGCCAGGGTGGAGGCGGCCCAAAACATAACATGATCCTGGTTGGTGAGGGACAATGACTTGTGAATAATCAGCATATGGTGGTCAGTGATAGGCAAACGACAAGAGCCAGAGGGTCCTTGAGTCCTCTTTATACCTCGCATGACACGTTGCAACTGAAGGCAGCCAGAAAGAGGGTCGGGAAATCCAAGGTCTATGTGCATGGAACGAACTGCCGACAAATATATCTTGATGGAGGAAGAGCTGAGCGAGGAGGAAAGATGGGTTGCAAACAAGCAAAGAGTCCACTCATTAGCTGGGCACGGAGAGCCATTTGTATGGAGACGACCAGACTGAGCACAAAAGTTTAGAAAACGCAGTTGAGCAGATTTGTAAGTTCGGTGCGTGGAAGGGGCCAATCCTTGTGACATCAGAGTGAAGCAATCCTTCTCTAGGGATGAAAGATTAATGTTTCCCAAAGTTGAGGAAGGATAACTGCAGGATGACGGTCGGCATGGGGGGCCAATCGACGAAAGGTCTGCCAATGAAAACGAGATAAGGCATCAGGGACTTTGTTATCAGAACCAGCGATGTGCTGAGAGGAGAATATGAAATTATGTTTGGCAGCTGCCATCAGAAGCAGACGCAAGAGATGCATAACGTCAGGAGCCCTAGAGGTACGAGAATTTAGAATGAACACCACAGATTCATTGTCACAATGGAACACCACCACTTGTCGAAACCAGGATGAACCCCAGACATGAGCTGAAACGACTATAGGGAAAAGTTCCTTATACTCAATAGACGAGGATTGAAGCACAGGGGGCCATTCACCAAATAACCAGTGTGAGCCGAAAATTGCACCAAACCCTAGGGATCCAGAAGCGTCACTGGACATCTCCAGCGTTACAGGAGGAGAGAGGCCGGGATAAACCCAGAAGCAAACGCCATTCCAAGAAGCCAAGTATTGAAGCCACCAGCGAAGATCTTTCTTAAATTCTGAGCTGATACGAATTGGGTGATCATCTCTGCGGAAATTGCGGAGCAGGTATATCATGCGGCGAATGAAGGCACGGCCAGGCCAAACCACCTTAGCTGCATGGTGAAGATGGCCAATAAGTGATTGAAGCTGTCGTTTAGTACACCAACGATAAGACGACCATTGATGTAGCAATTCAAGGAGAGATGTCAGTTTGTCCTCAGGCAAACGAGCAAGCTGGTTCTCAGAATCTAGTTCGATGCCAAGGGTAACCATGCAAGTGGTAGGACCAACTTTCTTGAATGGGTGAAGAGGTAAGCCAAGTGCTGCACAAACTGAGGAAGCAATAGACAAGTTTTGTCCACACTGTGGAGAGTTGGGCGGGCCAGCCGTGATGTAATCGTCTAAGTAATGCAAAAGATCAGGTATGCGGTAATTGTTCAGAAGGATCCACTCAACAAGCTCGGCCACAGAGTTGAAGATATGAGGTGCCGACCTCAGACCAAACGGGAGGGCTAGGTCCACGTAATACATCGACCTCCATTTCATTCCAAGAAGGAACCTCTGGGTGGGGTGAACAGCAATATTACGGTATGCCGACTCTACATCAAACTTGGCCATGAGAGCACCACGTCCAAACTTGTACACCATCTTGACGATGTCATCAACACGGATGTATTGCAGAGGGTAATCATTGGGATTGATTCCTTCATTAACACTGAACCCAAGAGGGGATGACATGTCCAGAATGAGACGCCATTTGTTGGGTTGGCCCTTCTTAGGAATGACGCCAAAACTGTTTATGTGCAAATTGGGAATAGGAGAGGAAGGAAAAGGACCAGCAACCCTGCCTAGAGCAACTTCGTTTGATAAATAAGCATCAATGATTTCTGGGTGTTGGTAAGCAGAAGCTTAGTTCTTTTTCGCAGATCGTAAAGAAGTCCCAGGGTTGAAGCCTAAATAGAAGCCCTCTGCAAGACCCCGGAGGACCTCGGACACCAGCGCCTGGTTTGGGTGGTGTTGGAGCTCAAGGGCAAACTTGGTAGCATTAAGAGGGGAAACCTGTGACACCGCAGGAAAGCTTCCAGGAACTGCAAGAGAAAGAGAAAAACAAAAAAGGGGGGATGCAACTTTAATGAGCTTACCGAGACAATACAACAGTAACACCAGCAGGAACATGCGGGAATAGAAACAACACCTGCATAAAACATGCAAGGATAGACACTCTAAACTCAACAAAAACCTTAGTCACAACAACAAGTAACAACAACGAAATGATAAATAAAATCAATCGTCAACAATAGTCAATCTGTGAAAAGTTATAACGATGCGGCTAACGATGCCCCGAAGAGCAATGGATCAATAAAAGATGAAACTAAACGCACAACAGGGGCAGAAAATGCATAAAAAACACGTAAATGCAAAGTTAGCAGATGTTCTTAACTACGTTTTCGTCGCTTGGATGTCTCAGGGCTTGGGGATCTGGGTGCTGTCTTCTTCTTGCGCTGGTAGCACTCCGAAGCTCGATGGGTGGATGAACAAACCGAGCAGCGATGCGCAAAGCGGCAAACACTTGAGGGAGCCACACAAAACCCGTTGTTCCACGATTTGCAGATAACTGCAGACGAACTACCGCTTGGCTCGGTGAAGGACCGCCGGACGCTAGAACCCGCCGCGTAAAAATTGAACAGCTGCACGTTAATATTAGACCAATCTGTAAGGTTAGCAGCAGCGGCATGTTCACGAAAGGCTCTGTCGTATGTCAACCAGGCGTTGCCTTGAAATTGGCGGTAAGTACGAAGTATCAAGAGTTTATACAGAGTCAAGTCGCGCCACCTTGAGGGATAATGAGAGGCTAAAATCAGAGAAAAGATGGAAAAGGCTTCCGACCATGCAGTGATATCCACAATTTTTGCCTTCAATCGCTTGTTAGTTGAGGTGAGGACGATTCGACCATCAAAGAGAAGCTGAGGTTCCGACTCCGCATCCTTTAAATTGTCCGAGAGCAATTCAGCGAGATCGACAAACTTTCCCGAGACGATTTGCGAGACCAACTTGTAAGGAACAGGCGAGAATCCAGGCCCGACAATGAATGGTTGTTGAAAGGAAAGTGTTAAGGATGAGCCAAGGGATGTTAAATTGGCGGCAAAGGATGTTGAGGATATCGGTGCTGACAACGGAGATGAGCTTAAACTTAAGGGGAAATTGAGGGACGAAACGGTTGGCAATGCAAAAGTGTTAACAAAGGAAGGAACAACATTTCGCCTACCTATGCTCGGAGCCTGCACTGAAGCTGGTAATTGAGAGCTGGAGACAACCGCTTGCGAGTTGGAAATCGGCAAGGACAAACAGGAAGTGACCGTATGCGAGGCCGCCGGTTGAGACGAAACCATAGGCTGATTTACATTTGCCGTGGCAAGAAGCGGGTGAAGTGCATTGACAATGGAAGCGGTTAAGGTCTCCACGGATAAACCAGGGCCAGATGATGAACCAAGTGAAACGTGCGAGAGGAATTCCGAACCAGAACTCGAAGCGGAGAGTGTGACGGGCGGGAAATCCACATTTGCGTTCGTCTGGTCGGAGGACAAATCCATAGCAGAGCTCAAACTGTTGTTCGTGGTCCGTTTCGGTGGCATATGAAGCGAAGAAAAAACTGTGCAAACACTTCCACGAACGCCAAGCAGCAAATGCAAACACTTTCAACCGACAATATCGCAAAAAAGGCGAGCAACGAGCAACAAAACGAGCAAGCTGGCAGGCAATGAAGCAAAGCACATGGCAGTGCCCCTGCAAACCTCCCTGGAACCCCCCACATAATATTAATGCAGCCACTGCATTGGCTTAGTTTTAACCTTGCCTAAATTCCATTTAGCCTCATAAAAAGAAATTAAACCAGAGGTAATAAATCACGTACAACATCTCTACTTAGTCATGCATAATTGTAACTGTGAGCTACATATTATGGTACTGTATTTTGTAATTATTGTTGGCATAAATTTCCATCACTTTGCATCTTTCAGATCAGAACTTTTTACTTTGAATTTTATTCAGGGCATGACAAAGAAACAGAAGGATCAGCAAGAAGCCATTTGGGAACTGTTATCAACAGAAGCCGCATACATCTCAAAACTCTATGTTATAAAAAAGGTTAGTACTAATTATAGTTACGGACTGGAAGTCAACTTTAAAACAAAATTGGGGTAGCAAGTTTGAGTTCTCCAGGTTGAAAGCTAATCCAGAGTGGCCGTGGTTAAATGTTTATTTTTTGTTTTGGTTGCAGCTATTTCTTCAATGCCTTAGAAACTTACATATTGAAGGATTTTTAGCAGAGGTAGGTTTTCTTGATCTTTCATACACTTATGTTCAGGATTGTGCAATTACAACTTCATATTTGACTGGGTTATTTTCCATTTTCACATTACATTGTATTTGACAGCATTGTGTGTGTTTCAGTGAAATTTTATCAATGAGGACACTTTGTGATGCTTGTCATAAGGAACAACTCATTAGTGGTCAATGCTTCAAAAATATATTCTGCTTTCCTATGGACCAAGTGATTCACAATTGTGATGTGAAGTCTTGTGCTACTTTGTTGAGCTTTATAAAACATACATGTAAATGTTTCAAGGCAGGGCTCCATATGTGCTTTCTGAACTTGTGTCACAAGGTTTTATTTCATGCTGTTGTTTTATTGCAACAAGAACAATTCTTTATATTGGAGCTGAAAAGGATTTCCGTAATTTATATTTTGATATGCATTTCTAATTCTCTGTGATGTATGCCTTTTTTGTTTTGCAGATTGAAGATTATAAACTTTTTAGTAATTTTGAAGAAATTTATGAAGTTAATTTAGCATTTTGGAGTGAGCACCTCAGCAAGGTTGTTGAAAATGTGAGTTTATAAATTTTGAGTTTTGAAAACATTACCAGTTTATCTAAAGTTGAAATCCAAGTATCCTGACATAGAAAACACAGCCAATGTACTGCATTTTTCTCTACAGGCCAGACAAACAAAGGATCCACTTAATCCAACAGAAATGGAAGCAGGATTTAATATGGTAAGCAGAGCGTGTGCATAATAAATTGCAAAATAAGAATTACGGAATTGGGTTAAAATTGATGTTTGCAGTAAACTTTTTGGCTGGCATTTCATGAACAGATATAGAGGATATTATATGGCCGTGCGGAGATATGAAATTTCTCTTTAAGTATTGAAAAATATTTCACAAGTGACTGCTGCCAACAAGTAAAATGTTTCAACACGAGAAGAGAAATGTTTGTATCTCCAAGTGGCCATATAATATTTTATTTGTTATATAAACACCAATGAGCCTTTTCACTTTTGCTGTGAAAGGCATGATTTATTGCATAACCATAGCGCAATGGTGATATCTTCACATATGAAGGTAACATGTTATCTTCATTTGTGACATCATGTTTTCTCTCAAAATTTATGTTTTACTCTGATCAAAGGCATGTTTTTCCAGAATACCTTTCAGTGAATGTCTGTATGGTTTACTTGTGAATATATGCCTTTTTCATTAGTTTCCTTGCTGTGAATGCGAAGCAAACTTTGTGTTGATTTTCTTGTAGTTTGAAACTCAATTTGACCCTTATATCACATACTGCATGGAAGAGGCAAACTGCTTGAAATACTTCAAGGAAAAGCTAATTGAGAGTGAAGACTTCAGGATGTACATTACGGTAAGCGTTTTGCACGTGAAGGACTTTGAGAACAATTTACTCAAGATCATTTTATCCGCTTTTACCTTTCATTAACAACGATGGCCTTTTGTCAAGCCTTTTGTTTTTGGTTAGCAAAATAGCACTGGTCAATTTTGCCACTTTCATGGTAGGAATTCTCTACATTATGAAAAATTCCAGAAATTCCTGTTCCTCGCATGCTGTGTTTTTGCTGCTACTGTTGTTGACTGAATGTTGCTCACTTGAACTGCCGGAAAACTGATCTGGTTTAAATATTTCTTTTTTCTTGACACTACCACTTAACGAAGTAGAAAACACTTCTTGTAACAGATTCTGTGTTCGAAACAACAGTTTTATTTTTAGTAGCTACCAAAGGTAAAGCGCTATTAACATCTAGGCAGTAAGGTCCTTTAGTGCTGCAGTGCCGAGACTATGGAACAAGTTTCCTAACTAATTATTTTAGGGACTATACTTGCTAAAATTAGTATTTTTAAATCTTTTGTAAAAACTCATCTTTTTAAGATTGCTAAATGAGGCTAAATGGAATTTAGGCAAGGTTAAAACTAAGCCAATGCAGCGGCTGCATTAATATTATGTGGGGGGTTCCAGGGAGGTTTGCAGGGGCACTGCCATGTGCTTTGCTTCATTGCCTGCCAGCTTGCTCGTTTTGTTGCCCTCCCTCCCTCCCACAGTCTTGGTAAGTATTCATTCCACACACTGGTTGTTTCAGTGTTCTGTTGACAGGTGCCTTGGAGGTGGGCTGTGGCTCGGTTGCCATGGTGACCTCCTTGCTGCTGAGGAGATTGCTGCTCTCCTCTGTCGCTACCTTTACGGCACCTACCCTCCAATACTTCAATTGGCTTCAAGTTTTAATCTGTATTAATGAATTTTTAGATAATCTAACCATTGTAGACATACGTACGCGTCATGTGGAATATTTTATTGTTTACATGTATATATTGAAAGCTTTGTAATGTTTTATCTGTGGTCTTAGTTGTTGTTAGAGTGTTGCACCTTTAATAACTGAGGCTCATATCCCTTTATTGATTGAAGACTCAGATTTAGCAATCATTGTAAAATTACGCTGTGCTACATACATGTATCACTTAATTCACGTCAATGATTTGCAGTTGCTTTGTGATTTAGAAGAAGTCATTTCACCACTTTTTTTGTTTTTTTGCTTCTCCTGGTCAGTGGTGTGAAGAGCACAGATATTGTACCGACCGACTGAAGTTGACTGATTTGCTAGTAAAGCCCATGCAAAGAGTTACAAAATATCCGCTGCTACTGAAAGCAATTTACAACAAAACCCTGGAGGACAACATGAAAGAACCAATCATAAGAATGGTAAGGATTGACGAGAAGTAAATTCTAAGCTTGGGCTTTAATGATGCATTCAAGCCTTTTCTGGCCACACCCCTTAACAACATTCCCTGAGAAATTCTGAGTACTGTTTTTCTCAAATGAGTGCTGTCACACTCTTTAAATTTTCAGCGTTACTGGGGCTTCTTTAGATTGAGCTAGCAGACATTTATTCAGTCTAAATGTGAACACCATCCTCAGGGTCGAAAATTTCACCTTCTTGTTTGTCAATTGATGTGCCTTAAAGGAGGCTACATCACAATATCTTGAGTCATGTCTTTGACAACCTAAATTATCCTCAAAATGTAGGAAACCTAAAAATAATAGTTTCCTAAGGAAGAAAAACACCAAAGTGCAGGAACAGTGACGAAGCTCCTTTAAAGAAATTACACTGGTGACCAGAATTTTACAACTGGTTGCCAGTGCTGACTAACTATTTCCGAGACTACTTCACCACGATACGCATGATACACAAATACCTCAAAGTCAAATTTCCATTAATTTGATTTTCGGGCAAGGCAATCACTCTAACATAAAATTTATTCTTGCAGACAACTTGTCTTTTTTATTTTTGCTGCTCAGATAAAATTGAAAGGGATTTTCCTGTTAATCCACGACAATTGTAGCGAATTCTGCAATCAGAACGTCAAAAAGTTTTTGGGACCGCAATTTATTTCTTTCTGGTGACCAAAACTTTTTTAAGTCGCCAGCTGGCGCCGAGATCAAGAAGTTAATTTCAGCCCCTTTTCCTTAAGTGGGCTTAGCATCTCCTATAATATTTATTATTGATCATAATTATCTTTCAGGTAAGCAGTCACCCTCCATAAGCTGAAGACATCTATCCTATCCTTATTTGTTTTTATTAGTACGCAAGGATCAATGACAGAATTTTTTTTAAATTAAGAGTATGTAGGCCCAAATATATTCAACCATTCACTAACCCTGTTTGTTGACTCTTGTCTAATGGAGATCATTGATCTATTTCAGCGAGACAAGGTAGAGGCATTTGTGAGTAAAGTCAATGGCGCTATGAGAGTGCGACATGAGTTAGAGAAACTCAAGAAAACAGCTGACAGAATTCACAATAACTACAATGTAGTGGAAGCTGTAAATGAGGAAATGGAAAAGGTAGGAAATCATGATCCATTTTCTCCTTATTGGTAAATAATGAAAATCACCATCAAAGTTGAATTGCCTTTCATTTGACTGACTGCTAAACTCTCAAAATGGAAATTAAACTTTAGAAATATGTGGCGGTCAATTTTTAGTTTGAGCTGAAATTTTGTCATTAGTGTTGGCATTAACCTTTTGATTTCCTGAAACAGATCCTTCAGGATTACAGCTCATATGACTTGACACGTCCAATGCCAGGCTTGACTGATGATCAGCATCGTACTGTTATCCACGAGGGAGCTCTGAGGCTACTTGAAAAACAGGGCAAGGTAAAAAACAATATGCATGTTCTACATTTCCCTTGTGTTCCTGCACGAGTTAATTAAATTTGATTAAATGTCATTTCACTTGGTTATTTTGTCCTTCTTTGCAGATGGATGTTTATGTGTTTCTATTTACTGATTTACTTCTCATCACCAAAGCCAAGAAAGGAGACAAGTTTAAAGTCATTAAACCAGTAAGTTGGTCAAATGTTCTCTGCTTCATGCACTGGGAGAAAGTGGGAGGGGTGAGATAGGTGGTTAGGAAAACTTTTCTGCCTTTCAATCGGAGACTCCAGTTCTCCTGGGAACCTCCACTACCGTACTTGTCCATTGTTTCATGTTCATGTAAGCAGTTTTCCTTTGGAGTTGAAGTATTGCAAAACCAAATAATTTTGTATGTACAATAATTATAGTAACTGTTGTAACAGACCTAATATCTATAATTATAATTCTGTTGACCTTTTTCTGTGTTCTCTTTTCCCACTGTTAGCCTCTCCAAGTAGACAAGCTGTTTCTAAGCAACTCCAAGGACCAAGGTATACTCATCAAGTTCAAAACTTGTGATGGTTTTGTTATATTTCATTGCATATTTTTCTTACCTGTGACATGTATGAATTTCCAGTTTCCTTCCTTTTTCTTTATTTCTCTTGCATTTCTGCAAGGTTCTCCCCATTTCCCCTTAATTTATTTCTGCCCTTGTACTTTTTCTTTTGCTTCCTTCCATTTCCTCCATTCTCTTTTGTTTCCTTATGTTTGTTAAAAGTATACATCATTTTTGCCATTGTCCTTCTCCTCCCATCATCATCATCATTTTTGTCATCGTCGTCATCATCATTGTGATCATTATTGTTGTCATCATCATCATCATCATCATCATCATTTTCGTCGTAATCAAAATCAAAATCATCATCATCTCGCACTGATGTATGTAATGAATTCTGTTTTGATCTTTAGGGGCTTTCTTACTTATTTATGTGAACGAGTACAACATAGCAGTACAGGCGTTTGCCCTCCAAGGAACTGTGGCTGATCAGATGCAGTGGATGGATGCAATTAAAAAAGCACAGGTTGGTACTAATACTTAATCCCCTGCTTGTCACCTTTTTGCCATTCAATCTTCATTGGTTTTTGCATGATACACTATTCAGGAAGTACAAATTCCAGTGCTTGATCTCAGTTGATTGAGTGGAATCGTGATATCTCAAACTTCCAGGGGATCAAGAGATAGCGAGTTTGAGAAATTAGGGAACAGGGTGGGGCAGTTTCACAAACATACCAAGTAAAGTGGATCCAAGGAAAACTATTTCAATGGTGTGATTTATTGGGAGATTATTGAAGCTGGGATCTGCTGCATTTCTTAGTAATATAATGTATATGAATGCTGTAAAGAAATAATTTTGTTTTTAGTAGGCTTCATCTGATTTGTTTTATTCTGTCTGTTTCAGAAACTATTAATGATAGCCAAATTAGGACAGGGATCGTCTAATATGCTGCCAATGAGACCTAACAGTGACACTGACTTAATGAGTCCGTCAGGTCTGGTCACACCATCAGGTCTTTCTCCAGCGTTTTCACATATGAAACGTCGCAGCTCTTCAGCATCATCAATTATTTCAGTTGAATCAGACTCAGACGATGAGTCTGGTTTTCCGACTTTAAATTCTCGTGTGCGCTCTGACTCAGCAGTTACCTCTGCAAGCAGCACACATTCGTCAGAGATCAGAGGTAAAGATGGCGAGACTGAAGAAAAAGATGATGCTGACCCGCAGCCCCAAGCAGAAATCCTGTCGCCAGATGAAGAAAAAGCTCTGCTCGGAGGAATAGCAAGGCCGCGGTCTGAATCACTTGGAAAGATCTCGCGGTCTTCTTCTGCACCTCAGAACGAACGACCACGTGTTGTTGATTCTAGTTCTCTGTCTCGTTCCTCATCAGCCCCTCAAGGGCCTACACCAGATCGGGTGTTGAGTCTCAGAGAGGGTATCATAATGAAGAGGAGAATTGCTGATGAGCAGGATGCATCAATAACATCGTCATCTGCGTCATTAAATGATTCAGCTGGTGATTCGGAGATTCAGTCACTATTACCATCTTCATCTGCTGATTTTCCGTCTTTGCCTCCACGAGAACAACAACAAACAACAGAGGTCAGGAATGAACTGCAATCTCCAAATCAAGAACAGCACCCTGAAATAGAATCATCTCCTCGTCCTTCCGAAGAGGAGACACCGCCATTGTCACCTGAAAAAGAAGTTTTATCTTTTGTGTCTAATGATGAGTATGATGGTTGTGAACCTGCAATTGAACAAGAGGAGTACTCTGGTGAGGAGCTACAGGGATATGAAGATGATTCATCATTTGCTATAGACTATAAAGGGGACCTTTCCCAGGCAGACAAAACAACAGGATTTCAAGCTTTGCAGAATTTATCAGATTCACTTGAATCAACATTTAAAAGTACAAAACAGACACCACACATAAAATCACAACTTATTGCACAGCACAAGATTCAGTCAGCCATAACTACGACAGAGCAACCACGAAAACGATCAACTTTACCCAGGAGATCTTCTCCGGTGATTTCTCGAAAACCTCGCCCAGAGAATTTAGTACGAGATCAGGAGAAACTGGGCCAAGACCTGAATGGAATTTTACAGAAAATTCGGGATGCATCAGCTGCATCAGCTGCAGGGACCACTGAAGTGACATCCTCTGGCAATCAAGAACGTGCCTGCAGATTATCAAAACTTAACAAATGGAGCTCAGAGTCTTCCAGACTTCCTGTTAAGCCAGATAAGTCACATTATACAAGTGCGAGTGCTGACCTTATAGATTCAGTTCCAAAAGCTGAGAGCAAAAAGGAGAGAGCTGCACCATTGTTAAATTCTCGAAAAAAGAGCATGTCACTCTCGGATCTATTGAGCATAGGGCGAGATCTGACAAACAATCGTGAAAAAAATAAGGATAAAGAGACAGATAAGGAAAAGCACCGACACAAACGTTCAGAGCCAATAAGTCCACAGACTGATGAAGATCCTACTTCTCCAACCTCTGTTGATGGACAAGGTGACAAAAAAGGGGAGAAGAAGTCGCGATTCAGCAGACTTCGAAGGAGGTCAAGTCGAGGAGAATTGAAGGATGGAATTGCATCTGGTCCAGATATTGATCCTAAAAGAGCCTCCAGACATTTCTTTAAGGAGTCGCTTATGCTGGAGTCTTCGTAAGTAGTGTTGCTTGTTACTATTTAGAAATTAATTAGCAGCGACTGGTCACTACCAAACCACAAGGAAACAAAAAAGTTCATCTTCCTTTTCTGGATAGGGAGTCTTCTTTCTTGTGTTTGCAATTGGCTCTGAAAATTTTCTCTACATCATGTGTGTTTTTACAATAGAATATTCTTCTTTTTACAAATGCTAACACATTTAGAGATTCCTGCAACGAAGTGACTATTAATATTTCTTGATCCTGCAGTTGGTTAGTCATTTGAGCAGCAACTTGTTGAAATTACTTCAAAAATCCTTTGGAAGTGGCCAGATTGCTGTTAGTAATGACTTTTTTTTCTGCACCAGTCAATGTAGCAATGATTTTACTGAAGTGCCAATTATTTACTAATCCAATCAAAGGCACACTTGTCTATTAACCACTTTCAATGTGAAAAACATTAATTTATTAATAACATCTTGAACTGCAATCCACCTAATCAATTACGTAACATAATTTATGCAACATCCACTTTATTAATGGTGTTGTTGATAATGCATACTATTTTCAGTGTAATGCAGTGCCAATCAGTTCAAACCAGGAAAGCTTATATAGGTGTTGGATCACTCACAAACAAAAGGGAATTCTTTCAGATATTTTCGGATCCCATCATCACTGTAATCCTGCTGTAGCAAACTTTCTTCATTCCAAGCAGGCTCACTCTAAATTTAAAATTCTCTTAAATCTACTGCAACAATTTTGCAACACAGTTGATGTTACCACAGATGTTACCAATTTCTTGATAAAACATCAAGATTTGTGGATTAAGAATTAACTTTCTCGCCTTTGTTTTTGGGACAAGATAGCCTGAATCTCGGACATGTATTTTCCTCTGTTTGTGCCATCACGAGAAAACAACATCTGAACAAAATGGTCACTTATGCCATCCGGTTATACTTTGGCTCTAACTCAATGACATGCAGAATGCAAATTCTGTTGAGGCCATTGCATCATCTTTTTGTGGGAGAAAATCTCTTGACTAAAGGATTACAGATTGTAAAATTCAAACATCTTTTCTCAGGAAAACGTGACCAGAGCAGGGTATCAAATTGTGCCTAATGCAGTCGCCAATGCGACTAAAATTACCGTGCTGGCGACCAAGGTTCAAAAATTAGTCGCCAAGTTGGTGACCAGAACTCTTTGGGCTTTGTATATCTTACCTTGATTCATTTTTCAACTAAATAAAGCTTTAAGGTAGACAAATCGGTGCGAGCGATGAGGTCTGTTAAGCCAAATTGTCACGAATGAACATGTCAACATCTGCAATCTTGGATTTTCCAAATGTAACGTTGCATATTGTCAAATGCAATGTCCCTTTGCCAACAATGCATATTGCGGGCTTGCAACATTCCATACTTTTCCAACTGTGGCGACACCTTCCATGTGAAAAAATGGCTCCTAACTGTTTGATCTTGGCGACCACTTTGGAAAATATAGGAGCCAGATGGCTCCTTGAAAAAAAAGTAAATTTTCTGCCCTGAAGAGAGGAATACAGGTGAAATTCAGGCTAGGGTCTAGATGCCAGCACTTTGAATTGATTGACACATTTCAAAATCACCATGCACCATATCTTTCTGTAAAAATCTGGAATAAAATTCACAGTTTTATCTTACTGCAATTGAAACCAGTGTGTTTCTTGCGCAGATATCAGTAAACAAGATAAAAGTAAAATTAATACTAAAAAGGTTGGAGACTGATGGGTGATGCTTCATATACCAAGTCAATATATGCCTTATTGTGTTGTTCTATTGTGCTTTTGTTTAAAGGGCTAGGTCCCATTGTTGTGTACTTTGTGACGTACGTCAGCACTTGCTATAATTGACTTGGTATATGGCGCTCGACCCAGACTGGTGTCTGATAATATTGTAATGGAGCAAAGTTTAGATTGACAGAGTGTTTTTTGATGTTGTCATGTGCAAAACATGGTATCTTCAACAATAGGCGAATGTTTTCACTTGTCAGTAAACTTTCACACCAATCCCCACAGAAGTGCACATGAAATTCCTAAAATTATTGGCTTTTGAAATATTCGGAATGTTGTACATAAGGTAAACTACAGGTAAAAAGTTTTTATTGCACAACACTCGAATTAAAATAATTATTAAATAGCAAATCACAGTTCCCTAAACATCACAACAAGACAGTAAAACTGAAGTAATTAAGGTGCTAAAGTTCACAATTTCATGTGCAAAACATGCAATTTGATTATTTGTTTCCTCGTAGAATGAACATTAATATTTTTACCTAATTGTGTAGAAGTAATCACTTTTATTTACATATTTATTTATTTTCTAATTTATTCCTAGACAAATTTAATTAATTTTGAAAAAAATAAGAACTTAAATAAATGTTAATACAAGCCTTTTTTATAAATTAAGCTTCTCTATTTAAGAATTGTTATGAAGAGAGACAAGAATTTTGGATGTTGCTTGAGCTAGTCTGGTTGAATTTTATGAGAATTACTGGAAGTACCTAAATTATTGGGTGCTTTCCATTTGACCAAAAATCCAGGTTTGACTTTCCAGAAATTTCCAGTGTCTAATGCAACATCATTTTCCAATTAACTATACTGGAAGGGCTTGTACTAAAACATGGAACGCCGGAATGCCGGAATGCCGGAACGCCGGAATACTAAAACCCGGAACACAAAATTACTAAAACCCGGAACGCATGAAAAATAAAGAAATTGAAAAAAAAAAAATAAATAAATGAGTTTATTAATTAATTAAAACCTGTATTTCTAAACCCAATTTACTTCAATTCAAACAGGAAAATTCCCCCAGTATGCCCGCCCACCCACAACCCCGCCTGCCAAAAAAAAACTTGATTATCTTTCACTGGTAAGAACGTTTTGCAGTGACATTTATCTTTGACTGATTATTATAATGTGCTTTAAGAAACCATTTAATATTTTGTGACGATCCTTTATTTCTGGGTGGCAAAGATTTTGGTGATGTTTCCCGCCAAAATGTAATTATGATAATATATTTACCAAAGTCACATGCGAAGTCACATGTAGTGTACAGCGTTGGGAAAATGGACGCTTCTGCGGGGTAAGTGTTGTAACGTTTTTTATTTTCTTTTCGTTTATTACGTTTATGATATGCAAAGTATTAAATATCAGCTAAGTAATCATTTTGTGTTTAGCAGCAGTCCTCAAAGCCCAGAAAAAAAGAGGTAAGCACTTGAGTTTTTGTCTCATCGATTCTTCGAATACTACTGTATTAGAGTTTTATACTTTTCACCACTACTACTACTATACGTTTTATTTGATGATATCAATGAATGTTGGTCAGTTCGACCGCAAAGTTAAGTACTATCTGGTACTGTACGTGGAAAATATTCGGCGAATACACCACTTATAATTTGCAAAACATGCAGATGTACTTTTCATCAAGAAAACCTTGACATGGTCTACGCATTCTGTTACAATCTAGATTAGAAATCCTATGCCACATCCTAA
>OX393564.1:3067120-3097663 GCA_947652115.1 Blastomussa wellsi | reverse complement strand
TCGAAGAATCGATGAGACAAAAACTCAAGTGCTTACCTCTTTTTTTCTGGGCTTTGAGGACTGCTGCTAAACACAAAATGATTACTTAGCTGATATTTAATACTTTGCATATCATAAACGTAATAAACGAAAAGAAAATAAAAAACGTTACAACACTTACCCCGCAGAAGCGTCCATTTTCCCAACGCTGTACACTACATGCGACTTCGCATGTGACTTTGATAACTATATTATCATAATTACATTTTGGCGGGAAACATCACCAAAATCTTTGCAACCCAGAAATAAAGGATCGTCACAAAATATTAAATGGTTTCTTAAAGCACATTATAATAATCAGTCAAAGATAAATGTCACTGCAAAACGTTCTTGCCAGTGAAAGATAATCAATTTTTTTTTTGGCAGGCGGGGTTGTGGGTGGGCGGGCATACTGGGGGAATTTTCCTGTTTGAATTGAAGTAAATTGGGTTTAGAAATACAGGTTTTAATTAATTAATAAACTCATTTATTTATTTTTTTTTTTTCAATTTCTTTATTTTTCATGCGTTCCGGGTTTTAGTAATTTTGTGTTCCGGGTTTTAGTATTCCGGCGTTCCGGCATTCCGGCATTCCGGCGTTCCATGTTTTAGTACAAGCCTACTGGAAGCAAGTGGCTGCTACACAGTTGAAATTGAATTTATCTCTATTTTGAAATAACTGCACGAAAACATGCCGTTATATTTGTTGAATGCTGTTAAGAGAGCAGATCATTTTCGTATGACAGCAAGAAATTAAAAACGGAAACCACAACGAAAACATGCCAATTAGCAGTACAATATCTCTGCAACGAAAAGATACCAACTAAAAATGGAGGATAAGGTGACTAGCTTGCTTGATTCGCAGATGAAGGAACTTGGGCTGAACAGGTTTTGGCAGTTTTTCCAAAATTTCCAAAAAAGACCTCAGCCTAGCAAGGTATACCCAAATTTTCAAAATTTTCTTCCCAACAATTTCAGTTCCATTCAATTTTGCTCCTGAATGAATATCTCACATTACAGAATTACAACTCTTTCCAGATTGTCTGGAAACTCTCCCATGAAATGTCTGTACTATTTGCTCGCGCTCCAAAATTACTGGAAGTTTTGGTTGATTGGAAAGCATGCCATTGTGTCATAAAGATATTCCATTGACACTAATTTATTACTTATTTTGGCATTTTTCTTGAACTGTTAAAAATACTAATATTACTTCTACCTGGTGCTGTTAGCTTCACATAATATGTTTATCAATTAATATTTTAGAAATAGTCTTTAATTTCCATTTAAGAAAACCACTCTTGTTTTTGCTTTAACAAGTCAATAATCTTTAGCACCTAATCTTGATAAATTTTGTACAAATTTTGTATTTAATATTTAACATGTAACAAATAAAATCACCAGGTTTTTTACAAACTTGTATAATATTTCATTGTGTCGACCTTGTTTTGTTGTAATCATCAGTTGGTTCATTTTTGTATATGATTTTAATACTAACATTGTCTTTCTCTTTATCTTCTCTCTATGCCAACTGACACATAATGCCTCATTTTCCATTATGAAAAAGCTCTTCAAAACGGTTTTGGTAGTGGTTGCCATTATATACTCACCTTGCCTTTCCAAAAGCTTCTTCATTTTTTATTGCTATTGGTTGAAGTTGCTATGCTTTGGATGTAAAAATCTGTATTTGAAGGCCACCTTGAATTCCTATAACTAACAAGCTAAATCAGAAAGTATAATTTGGTTTTATCAACTGGGTTGATAATGTGAATTGGCCACTGTAAAGAGATTACAGAGCTGACGTTTCGAGCGTTCGCCCTTCGTCGGAAGGATTCACTCCGGCGAAGGGCTAACGCTCAAAACGTCAGCTCTTGAATCTCTTTACGGTGGCCAATTGACATTATCAACCCAGTTGATAAAACCAAATTATATTGTTACACTTCACACCGACGCAGCACCAGTTCCTTTAGAAACTTACCCCCTCTAAATCAGAAAGTGTTTAATAATTAGGCTGTTAATAAAAAATAATAATCTTTTAAGATGATGCCAGAGCTGAAGTATCATTCAAAAACTAACAGGTTAATTAATAAAACTGATCTATGATTTAATGATATAAAACTTGGTAAATGAGTTTTAAAAAATTAACATTAAGTTGATTTAATATACTTTGTGCTTGATGTTTGCAAATTTTACATTGTCTGTTCTGTAGTTCTTAACATTTCATTTGAGTTCCAATTTGATCTTTGTTAACTCATTTGACTTTTAAACCAACTTTATGCTGCAAAGTTGCAAGCAGTCAATCAGGAGGCAATTTCTGACCTGTTTCTCCAATCAGAGTTAACAGTTTACCTTCTATATTGTATCCTCGGAGACCCAAGAGTAGTTAGTGGGTGCAAGGAAAGGCCAAAACTGCAGGAAAAAAGAATTGGCAAAGAAAAGTTGGAGTGAGAGTGAGGAACTTCTGGGGAAAGATTCTTAGCTGTTTGCTGATTGGGCAGAATAATACTGAGGAATTTTTCTTCCCAATCAGGAATTAACTTTCAAAGAGCTGTTTGCAACTGGCCTGGTTGAAGGAGCTTCGTCACGATATTTTGAGTTATTTTTTGTAACAAACCAAATTACCCTTAAAATATAGGAAACCTTAACTAATATTTTGCTGTGGAGGAAAACACCAAAGAGGTGATAGTGAACCAAACAGGAACAATGGGTGGAGAAGATTAAACCGGATTACAGATTTTTTCAAAAGGCACTAACCGTGACATAGCTCCTTTAAGACTCTTTCCCTAAAGGATCATTGATTGCTGGTTTTTTCCCCACAGTTTTGGCTTTCTCTTGCCACCACTAACATCCCCTTGGTCTCTAAGGATGGCCGTACAGTTGCCACTAGAGAAAGTTTTTGTCATCTTTTTGATACCGGTTAACTTTCCGATGACTTCTGTTTCAAGTGGCCAATGAAAATGTAAGGAGTGTGGAAGGTGGAGATGACCATGGACATGGAACTTGACATCTCTGCCTCTCACAGTTCTTGCACTTTAATTGCCCATTTCTAATGGAAACCATCACAAAGGTGTGAAAATCAAAAACAGTCTAGTGGCAATGCCTAGTGTTGCAAACTATACGGCGCAAGGCACTAAGGTCATAAGCGTGTGAGTTGTTTCATTAAAATATTGAAAATTCATTTTTATTTAAGTGCACATTTAAAATGTAAATTAGATCATTCTGCACTTTTCAAAGACAAGTTTCAAACTCGTGCCTGCACTATCACCTTATAATGTATAACTGATAACAGAATCCAGGAAGTGGCTTTTTCTATTTAGTTGTATGGTTCCACATTGAATGCTTCCTTCTTTGGTGTAAACATATCTTTTCAGTGTGGCACATGCACCTACCTTGCTGTCAGCACATTGTTGTTCGCACCGTCAAAATTTGAAGCTTTGTTTTGGACAATCTAAAAAGCCCTGTTGTGTTCTAGGTAGAAGTTCTAGCCCTGAAATGCACTGAAGCTTGCAGACGGCAGGTATTTGAGTGTGTGAATACAAGCAACAAAATGTGCTTGTACTTTTATCTTTGTGTGAACATTTAAAACAAAGTCTATGGGTGCTGTTGCTGGAGGATGTGCACTTAAACTGAAATAGAACAACTCAATGCGCTTTGGTTCCTGGGTTGCCATTAATTGTATAGTAACCATGGCAACTGGTGTGATTATGATTTCATGGGGAACCAGTGATTGATTAAGCTAATCATTAACCTCTTGACGTACTCTAATGATATCGAATTAATGTAACTTCAGTGTTAACTTGATGAATAATAAATCAATGTCTGACATATTCTGTAATGCAAATTCATTTTGTTCTTTTGTTTATTTTTGAAAATTGTTTTATCACTAACAAATCTAATATTTTCAATAATGAGTCTTGTACCTAATCGAAAAGAGTGTGTGATCAACTACTTGAGATCAGTTACACAAAAATGTTTGAGCATTATTAAATTGCTCTTTTTTCTCTAACTAAAAAAATTGAACTGAAATGACCAGCTAACAATTGATTAATGTGCATAGCTGGTATAGCAACTGCCACTGACAAAATAGACCAAAATAGACAGGTCACTGTCTACTGTGGTGCAAAAAAGCAGTATTTTAGTTTTTGTAAGCAAACCTAACACATGAAAGGGGCAGAAAGGAAAGGGAAGGGGGGAGGGGAGGGTAAAACAAAGAAAAAGTCCAATAAGTGATCTCTGCTCATAGGAGCTACAATGTACAAAGCAAACATTTTGGGAGACACTCCCCTCCACTCCCCAAAGCCAAGCTTTATCTCAGTTTCTATCAGTTTCGGTTCCTTTTGTGCCTGTCATGCCCGCTAAGTAAGAGCAGCTTTTCATGATTAAATGGAAATTTAAATGCTTTGCAAGCAGGCTCTCGTGTTTGGAGATATGCACATGCAGCGGTTGTGTGAGCAGCGACGTTGAGAAACATGCTACTCGAGTGACCCAAACACTAGAACCTGCTGGCAAGCTCGACATGTCATGTGGTGCTGTGAGTTCTCTTTGTTGGTTGTCGACCTTGTTTTACTACCTGACTATCGTCTAATTATGGTTTAATTTTTTTTTATTTTCAGGGAATATGTATAAAGGTTGCTGCAGTGGATTCACCCCAAATGACGAATTTAAATTTAATTCACAAGGACAATATGCTATGAGCTAATAGGTCGCTAGGAATGCAGATCACTTGCTATTGTTGATACCTTTTCAATACAACATTCTTGCTCAGTAGTCATCTCAAACTACATTTTATTTTTTTTTAAAGAAATTGATGTTCAAAGGGCAACAGTAGATTCAATTCAAATTGAAAGTGTTTAAGGTTGAACAATTTTTTTTCTGGGGTGTGTGAAGAAATTGAAAACAGTATCAGGCAGGCTATTGTGGTGGAATAATGTTCAAGATGGTGAAGGAGGATACTTGAAGGCCGTGTACGAGAATAGCAGTGCTATTCTCCTGAGTCAGACTGAGTCGTGGGATGTATATTCCCAGATGGTTCCGTCCCTGTCTGGCGAAGGACATTTCTTGAAGGAGAAGAGATACATGGCTTGAAGGAGAAGAGGTACATGGCAAAAGGCGTGGCTTAGAGGAAAATGGTAGCATGGTTAATTATAAAGGTGTGGCCGTTAGGTACTGGGTACATGGTTGGCTGTACAGCCAGACTGAGTCGTGGGTTGAAATACCCTTTGGTTTTTCCCTGTCTGGTTACGTGTATGGCTTGAATAAAAGGTTGCTTGGTAAAGGGTGTGGCCCTGAAGATACAAGGTTTGCCCTGCATCCAGACTGAGTCGTGGGTTTAACACCCAATTGGCAATGATAGTCCCTGTCTGCTGTAGGGTATGTCTTGGAGGAAAAGGGGTACATGAAGGGGTACAAGCAATGGGCGTGGCACGGCTGGAGTGCATTGGTTTGAAGAAAAGAAGGGAAAGTTGACGCATGGTTTGCTCTGTAGTCAGACTAAGTTGTGGGTTATATTCCTAGTTGGTTATAATCCCAGTTTAATTCTCTATATTAATGGTAAAATGGGACAGAACCAATTGGTAATAAACCTTTTTACTGACCGACCGGAATTGTGAATTGATCAGCAAAAGTTGCCCTTTGAACATCCAGGGTACTGAAGTTTAAATTTTAAAATTCGATTTGGTTTGTTTGAGTTTTTGTTTTTAAAGTAGTTATGATTATTATATATTTTCTAGAATTTTCTTAGTGGAAACAAAACCGTATGTAGGCAAGAATCTCTTTAACTCCTTGTATGGCAGTGTGAGAATCTTATCGCGTTTCTATTGAATGTCAAGATTGTTGTAAATAGCGGATTGTAAATTTTTAGCTTTTTAACTTGTACGGTTGAATTTTACTATGAATGCCAATATGTGGTAGGGGATGTTTTTTCATTGTATTTATTGAACATCTTTTATAAAATATAAATACAAATCCGAATTGAGTGCACAAAATGATCACGAGTGTGTTATGTCGGCTCATAAAAAACCTGTGAAACTCACCAGTGACGAAAAACAAAGAAAGAACAAGACAACAAAGAAACCTCGAAACAATATAGAACAGGGAAACAATAGCTTAGAAACAAAGAAAAAAGTCACAGGTATTTAGTATAATTTGGTTTTATCAACTGGGTTAATAATGTAAATTTGCTACCATAAAGAGATTCGAGAGCTGACGTTTCGAGCTTTAGCCAAATTATATTGTTATACTTCCCACCGACGCAGCACCACAGTTTCTTTAGAAACTTACCCCCTCCATTCACAGGAATTAACACCGAGGAAACCCGTTATTTCTGTTACTTCAGTGGGAAGCGACTGTTGATGTCTCCACCCCCTCCCCCGTGGAGCTGATACTAGGATATCCCTAGGGATATCCCTATCCCACATGTAGGCCATGATATCCCATCCTTTTTGTGTGGGGCAGCTAGCGGGGATGGCGCAGTGGCGAGAGCGCTCGCCTCCGTTACCACTAGACTTGCCCTAAGTCGTTCTATTTGTTTGTTTGTATCGATGGACATGGTAGAGTTATTTGGAAAAATCGCTTTGAAATCGCGCGCGTATTTTTAAAGGGACACGGTCGGCTTTGGGACCGCGCTGACCTGGACGCTAGTTTTCTCACTTTGAAAAAAGTTTACCTCAACCTGAAATCAAAGTTACGCGTCGAGTACATCTAGAAATCTGCTTAAATCTTCCCAGTGTTTCACTCGATTTTCAATTGTTTACTGAAAACCTGTTTTTGAGTGTGCTTTTGCTAATCTAGCCTGCGTGCAGCCGTCTCCTATTAATTCATCCTATGATATTTGGTTAAAACAGCATGGATCGTGTCTCTTTCAGTGATATGCAAATTAGCTATGAAATGGTATCTAATGCGCATGTGCACCAGCTGACTGTGTCCCTTTGGAAATCGCGTGCGGGGCTTGACAAGATGTCTTTCTTCCGGCAATCGCGAAAACGATTTTAATTTTCTTCCGTAATTTTGTCTTAATGACAAGACCCCATTGCGCATACCTCTTACCCCATCTTTGTTCCAGTTTGCAAATTGCAGAAGAATTGCGTCCCGGGATCCACCTAGGACAAAGTGTTGTTTGGGAACGAATTTGTAGCCAAGTATCTGGCGGGATTTCGCAGCACTGCTTTTTGGCGGTGGAGTGCTTTTGTTTGGCAGTGTAGCCGTCCTGTTCAAAGGGCGAAACCACAAGGACTGGCGACTTCGCCCCCACGCCCCATAGACCCTTTTCATAAATGGCTGCCAATTAAAAATTCTTTTGTATGCATTCAAATTAGCCTCACTAAACTCGTTTGGGAGTAAAAATTCTTTTGAATTATCAACTAAAAAACGAGGTTAGTAAGGCTAATTTTAATACTTACAAAAGAATTTATAATTGGCATCCATTTATGAAAAGGGTCTATAATCCCTCCAGGCTGAGCATTTTTATAACGTATGGAGGGGGCACATCATACACCAAGCCAAGCGCATATATACTCTCCGGGGGAGGGGGCCAGGGCGGCTCAGGTAGGTTTTAGCCGGCTATGTGCCATCCAGGTCTCCAAATTCTGACCCAGTTTTCGAAAGAATTGACATTATTACCTAACAATAGCTTTCTGTATGCATCAAAGGAATTGAATCGGTTTGTGACCTAAAAGCGTAGTTTTGAAAATTGCTGCTGATAATTTTGAGTTTTCGTAACTTCTAAATTAGCCTGCATAGCCGGTGTCAAAAGGGGAGGGACAAGGGAAAAAGACGCCTGCTATGAGAACCCGCCTTTGTACATTTTATTCCGGTTGGTTGAGACACAATAAGTATTGTCCGTTGCATCGGCGCTGACACGTGAGAAACGTGCTAATTGGGATTCTAGACAACGTTTGACAACTGGTGATAAATAAATTGTATTCTTCAGCCAAACCTCTTTAAAATGCTTTATTTCCTGGCATTGGTTAAATACAGGGGTTAAACCCTTCTGAAGTTTTGTAGGCTACTTCTAAATATTATACCACTACAACTGAAGATTGCAGAATTGCCTGTTCCATGCTGTTGGAAGTTGGAACTCCAGACTACTGTAGCAGGTAAGATCACAAGAATAAATATTCTGCCAAATCCATTTTATACTTTATCCCGTTAATTTTTCCCCCAAATATCCCGTATCCCTATAATTATTAACCCAAATATCCCATATCCCAAAAACCCCTAATGGGGCCTCAGTTGTGGAATAGTCACATTGAGCAAGCCGATGCTTCCTATTTATCAATGTAATTTGGTTTCATCAACTGGGCGAAGGGCTAACGCTCGAAACTTCAGCTCTCGAATCTCTTTACGGTGACCAATTCACACTATCAACCCAGTTGATGAAACCAAATTATATTCCTATTTATCAGATTGGTTGTGAATAGACTTCTACTTCGTATGTAAATTGCCCATTTCAGATTATGAGCTGCTCCCGAGTAAATTTTTCCTCTGTTTATGTGCAAATTATTCATTCATTTTCACGAGGATTTTTTTTTATTTGAAAGAAATTGTTCTCAACGGTAACGTCACGTGGTCATTTAGCAGAAGTTTTCTGTGAGAGCCTTTGTACGCTTAGCGTACCTACAAACTACCCAAAAGTCCCCGGACCTCGTCCCGCACGCTGGTGGCCCTGGGGACGAGGTTGCCCCGACCGTGGAAGTGTATTGTGGGTAATGCAGTTCCATCATGGCGGCCACACACGAAGTTGCACCGGACGCTTTGCCATATTTTGATCAGGGATATGATGACCCAGGAGTGAGAGAAATGGTAAGATTGCATTTAACGACACCTAAAGTTTATAATCTTCAGGTTTTTTCACCTTGTTGCACGGCAGTCTAAAGGAGAGATGTACATTTAATGACCACGTGCACTAGATTTGATAGTAAGTCTCGATAAGTGAGATCACTGGCAGACAATCCTCTGAGTTTGAAGCCGCGTGAAGTATGCGTGCTGATACGGCATTTGATCTCATATATTTTCTGTAATTTGTTTTGTAGATCACAGTTTAGGATAAAAAAATTCAAAATCCAGTATTTTATGGAGCATTTCTCACGATCAGTTGAATCAATCTGAGATTAGCAGTAACAAATTACAGAAAATGTATGAGATCAAATGCAGAGGGGTGTCCAGATCTATATATGGTTTTCACTCGTGTGATAAGGCGGCCATATTGGTGGACTAAACAATACAAAATTGTTGTGAAAAATTTGCATAAAAATAGAGTTGAGTTGTAGAAGGAGAAAGAAAGAAAGTCTTGTTCTATTCCACCAACATAGCCATAGTGACGTCACGTGAAACTGATCTATATAATTTGAAGCAATAGAGAACTTTTGCTGCGTTTACATAGCCTCGTCTAAACACTCTGGGATTTGGGAGAATTCAAGACAGTTATACAAACCTGTGAAGGGGTTTGCATAACGTTCGAGAATTCTCCCCAACCCCCAAGTGTTTAGATAAGGCTATGCAAACATCGAAAAAGTCCTCTATTGCTTTTGCAAAATATTTATTAAAAATATGCACGAAACTAAAACGTCACAACCGTGTTTACATACTCTCAGCTAAACACACCTGTCAATCAATGAATTACTGGACTTTATTTTAATGAGTTCAGGTAATATTATGTCATTGTAAAAGCATTATCTTCAGGTTGAAGCAAATAAATATTGGTTGGAAACAGGTTTAACCTGCAACATATAATTGTAGCATCTCTCCAATTCCTTCTGTTTGATTTATCTAAAAGTATTAATTGCTTTCTGGGTTTAAATTGGTTGGTGAATTTCCCAAGGCTTTGTTCAATATATACATGTAGCTGTATAAGCTATGTTGTGGTTAAATTTTCTTTGGTTAAAAATTTTTAAACCAGTTTGATTTTCATTTCTCATTCTCTTATGTTGACTGGCATAATCTGAAACAAAGGGAAATCAACATCCCAAGGATAAATTTAAACCACAAGTTACAGTGACAACAAAAACATTAAGCTTCTTTTGATTTGTCTCTTTATGTTGCGAAATTCATGTTTTCCTATGAGCATCGTTTGTTACCTTCTCCTTTTCTAAATTTGTTTCTCTCAAATAGTCAAATTCATAGTTATGATACCAGAGCCTCAGCACAACTTCGGCCTCACGCTTGTCGAACAAAGCGATTCACCATACTTTAACAAGGGCCAAAAATATGGAACACTTTACCATCTTTGGTTACCTTCTCTCCCAGTTTATCTTCTTTTAAAAAAAAATTCTTTATTTTTTCAAAAATTAAAATATGCAAAAATAAAACAAATAACCTAGTTGTCAAGTAATCCAAGGTATCATATGTCTGAATTTGTTATGTATCAATGAGGGGAACTCTTAGTATAAGCCCTGATGTTTTTTGAGGTCTCCTCATCACTTACTGTATTTCTCTTATCTTTTGTTCTGTTTTTCTTTTTAATTAAATGATGTAAATATGTGGTTAATAAACATTGAATTGGTTGCTAGAAGTCTTGGGAATCATAATTGCATGTAACATTTTCAAGGCATTTTCAGCCAGGGTAGTTAATGTTGCAGTCCCTCAAATCCGAAGGTGCCCGAAGGCATTGTATATTTTGACAACATGAGGGGTACTCATTTAAATTCAAATTCACCAGTAGTCTGTCTGTTATAGGTTTATAGATAACTTTTCTAGTGGTTCATTCTTTGAGGTGAATGTATTTTATAGGTAAACCAGTTGGTTGAGGAAGAGACAAGACGTTACAGACCAACAAAAAACTATTTGGACTTCCTTGCTACTCCAGACTATGAAGCTTTTGAGGTATTCAAATTTTTTGCCTTGTTTATACTCTTCTTGGCAAAGCTATAGTGCCATCTGCTTTTGTTCATTTTGATAAATACTGCCAGATAGGATCTCTGGACCACTAGGCCCAGTTGTTCAAAGGGTGGTTAATGCTCTCCGCTGGGAAAATCACTATCCAGCAGATACGTATTGACAAAGCAAACTGAGCAATCCACTGGATTGTGATGTTTCTGGTGTTAAGGGTTATCCATGCACACTTGTTTAGATTTTAATCCTCAAAGATTTCACACAACAGATTGCTACATGTATGTTTTGGTTAAGCTTACAAAGGAATCAAGGTCTCAAACAAGAGACATGTGGTTTTCTACTTGAACATCTCAAAGACCCGAGTTATGTATTACTCTCTTAAGACCAACTACCCTTTCAGGACTGATACTTATTTCATAACATCTGTAATGTTTTCAGACACCAATCTTGAAAAAGGAATTTGAAAGAATAAGCAAAAGACAACCAATGGATTTACTCAGTATGAAAAGGTGTGTGACTACCATTTTCGTCCATCCTTGAAGTGTGACAAATTTACCACCTTAATTTACAATGTCAAGGTAAAGGTTAAGTCTGCATTCGGGCCTAGTGGCCCATCGCTCGAAGCTTATCCCGGTTTCTGCAGCATGAAGCGACAGATAGTACATGTATTTCTACTCCCCCCTGGATGGGTTGCTAGTCCATTGCAGGGTTACCCCCCAGCAGTAAATTCACCGGTACCCATTTATACACCTGGGTGAAGAGAGGCACTGAGAGAGTGTCTTGCCCAAGAACACAATGCAGTGCCCCGGGTGAGGCTCGAACCCGGACCACCTGATCTGGAGACACTTTACTCTTACAGTGCCCCTCTTTACCCAGGTGTATAAATGGGAACCGGCAAATTTACTGCTGGGGGTAACCCTGTGATGGACTAGCATCCCATCCGGGGTGGGTGGGGGGGGGGAGTAGAAATACTCTCAGTATCTTCATGCTAAGGAAACCGAGATAAGCTCCGGCGCTTTGGGCCACTAGGCTTGATGCAGACTTTGCCTTTGACTGTCTGATAAATGCAATTCTGTATGTTCAAATTGTAGTTGTCTGATAGCATTCCATATGCTGCAATAAAATAATAATAGTGATAGGACTGAGTGGGGTGGACTTCTAACATTTCATAATTCATCCTTAGGTATGAACTTCCCCAGCCAACTGCTAACCAAAAACACGACATCACATCATGGACAGAAGCTGTGGATAACTCCATGGCTCAACTGGAACATCAAGCTGAAAGGTAAGACAAGTTCATTTGCAGTATTTTTTCATGAGGCAATTTTATTTTCATTTAATTCTTTGGAAAATGAAATATTTGTTTTTTATTTGTCTCTTTTCTTAACTCTTTGGCCTTGGCGCAAGCTGGCAATTTAAGAAAAGGTTTTGGTCGCCAGCTGGCAATTTGTGGTTGCCAAATTTTTCCTCCTTTTGGTGTGGGAACTTGCGACTATCGTAGATTTACAGGAAAATCTTTTTCAATTCTATTAGACTTAGTAAATTGTATTTCAAAATTAGTATTAATAAACACTGAAAAGCCTCAAGAGGGGGGTGTCAATAAAGTATTGTATTTCCAAGTCAGTTGTTGGCAAGGGATCTAAATTTTATGTCAGTGTAATCACCTTGGCCGAAAATCAAAGTTAAAATAAATCTGAATATGAGATATTTTTGTATCACGTGCAGCATGGTGAAGTTGTTCCAGAAAAAGTTAGTCAACAACTGGCAACCAGTTGTAAAATTCTGGTCACGAGTGTAATTTTTTGAGTCACATTGGCGACCAGGAAGGTGCAATTTGAGACCCTGCATGGCAGTGTAGTTTGTGTATGTCACAGCCAAAAGAATACCCATCTTTCAGCAGCAAGTTTTGATCAGCGGTTGTCATTGCAACATCAAGTTATTCTAAACCATGGTGTAAGTCAGTTGATGCAAATTTTGCCATTTCTGGGTTTCTTTTCTTTTCTTTTCTTTTCAGAATTGAGAATCTTGAGCTGTTGTCAAAATATGGGAGCACTTCCTGGAGAATACACAATGAAACTTTGACAAAGATATTGGCTCAACAGCAGAAGAAACTCATGGACATCAAGTAAGTGAATTCAAAATGTTTTCATTTACCTGTAAGTATAGCGAAGCACACGAGTGACATCATGACCCAAACAAACAAACCAGAATGGTTGATGATTTTGAAGATTTCGTCAAGCACGAAAGTCAGTGTTCCTAAAACACTTTTTAAATGAAAACGTTACCTTTGTTCCCTATATTTCACTCAGAATGCGCTAATGTTGTACAAGTCTCACAGCGGTCCGATAATTCGCATTCTATTTTTAGAATTTGCCTGCCTCGCTATTGCGTAGTGTGGAAATGGGATTGTAAAGGATTTGTGGCAGTTGAGGATGTGTATTGGTTTCTAGTTCACAATGTTTGTGGTCTACTCTAAATCTTATAAACAATTTTTAGTCAAATTGTTGTTCTGTTTTTTCTCATTAATTTTAGAAAAGAAATTCAAGAAATCAACTGGCAGCGGAAAACTGAGCAGGTAACTTTATAGGTTAAACACTATTAACATGCATCTCTGTTGAGTGAACTGATCTGTGCCTTTCTGTTGTGCAAAAGGTGCTTTGCCCTTCAAAAAACATGAAGGTTCATAGTGCTGCTTAAACTTAAGGTGGAACTTCTTGAAAATCTTTTTGTGTTGTAGACAAAAGCTGGAGAGCAACTTCAACATCTGGAGCAGACGTAAGTTTGACAGCTTATTACCAGTTGCCACATGCAATGAAGATTTGCTTAGTAGGTGAACATATTAGTACTAAGATATCTAATGACCACTTTTTGTTTTTTATTAGCTGGGTTGGCCTGGTGTCAAAGAATTATGAAATTGAACGAGCTTGTGCTGAACTGGAAGCTGAAGTTGAGAGACGTCAACATGAGGAAAGATGGTTAGTAGGACATTTTATGGGCCTGAAGTTATGGCTGTATTATAATATTGTTTTCAAGATCGTGTACTGAAGTGTGGTTTTGTTGAGAGGCTGCAGTGGGTTTCTGGCTAGTGCATTGGACTGTGGATTGAATTTTTGGGGGGGGGGGGGAGTGGTAGAGGGAGATTGAATCCTAGCCACTGTCAAAAATACTGTAACATGGTTAGGAACGTCTGGTTGCCCTTATATATCATTGTGTTTTTAACTTTTATTCACACAGATTGTGAACGAACATGCTGGTCTGTTAAAGTACATACTTAGCTACATTTGTTGTTCCTCAAGATTTCATCCATCATTGTTCTAATGTAAGAAATGGCAAAAGAGTGAAACATGTGAATCATACAGAACAGTTACTTTATGTGACGTAGACACTTTGTCTACTCATTGAAGAACATTGTGGACAAAAACTAACATTTCATGTAACAGTGTGGACAAAACTAACACTTCATGTTATTGTAATGTGTCATCGTTTGTCTCACTCGTGCCTCGTGCCCTCTTAACTGGACACACTGTTTTGACATACATAAGTTATCAGAGCTAGCCTTAAATCTTCTGTACATAGAGTGGTGAAGTGATGCCAAAAATCAGCATCTTATTTCAATTTGGGGGTGAGATATTGGCCCCTTCATGCTTCAGTGACTCCATACAAATCCTTGTAATTTTGTCTTGGTTCTAAAATTTAAATATTTGTCACGCCACACTTTACTACTCTAAACTAAAGGAAGGAAAGGGATTCAAGGAGTTCAACTTGAAGTCTGATATTTTCGAACTCGTGTTTCCTGATTAACCCTTACATGTAGAGCTGTTGTTTTCGCACTTGCCATATTATTAAGTGTCAATCAACACTGTGTTGGGAAAATGTTGCCCTGAATTTTTTACTCAGGAGTTCTCAGTTTTTGCCAAATTCGAAAAACATTCTATAGAAACATTTCCAGCCCAGTGTTCACTTACGGTACAATCATGGGGATTATTAATTTTGTGGTCCATTTATGGCCGAATTTGGGGTCATTTGCAGTCCTGATCACGGGGATCATTTCTTGGCCTGTACAATACATGAGGGTAAAATGATACCCTATTATACAGGGGTTTCATTAAGTTTTTGTGTAGAAAGTCAGTAGGGTTTTTCAGCCAGGCATTTTTAGTTTTTCTTTTAAAAGAAAGCACATGTAAGTACAAAACAGCCGGGCAAAGTCATGGCTCAGTCTCGTTCACAGCCAGTGAATTTTCCTGTTGCCCGGCCCTTAATGAACCCCCTGCATATAAGGACCGAGAACCACAAAAATCATAACATACAATTTGGGGCATTGAATGGTCTTTGTGAGCACGATTATTGACGCAAATTAGCCTTGCGAGCAATGAGCACTTTGCAAAGAAACTACCTGCTAAAAACCGAGTAAACGAGTAACCGTGAAAATTCCAGCAGAAGTGTAATTTTTCACTTTCCACTCCCCTTCCTTTGTATCATGGCTGGCAGGAAGAAGAGTGGGGTATGATCTTTCATGTATGTCCGAAGCTTAGTAAGTAACTTTAGTTAGCCAGGGTGGTCCATTCAGCAATGAGGCTAGTTATTTCTTCTCTAAATCATAAGATTTCAATATTAATAAAGAATTTTCGTAACTTCAGATGCAGACTCGTGCCCAGTCCCTGTTTCAGTGTTAATTTTGTGGTGCGAGACTGAAGATAGCGTACGAGAGTAGCTTGAGGCGCGCGGGGAGGATAAAGGGGAATTATCATCCTTCGTCCCTTCAATCCTCTCTTGAACCACAAAAACAAAAAAAGATACAACGTTTGGATGCAGGAAATCACGCAACGAAGAATAAAACTGCTTGGTTTATTTATTGCCGGATCATGCTCGTACCAGACGTCACACTAAGTGTTGAAAAACCAAATTGATTGCAAGGCTGCCATTGCGGCAAATGGGCAAAATTTATTGGCCAATATTTCAACTATAAGAGCTTGTCTTCTTCAGGGCCAGGAAAAAGAATTCCTTTTATTTCCTTAAATGAAGTACTGGCCGTGAAGAAGACTAGCTCTGCTAGTTGAAATATTGGCCAATAACTTTTGCCCTTTTGCCGTAGTGCCAGTTTTGCAATCAATTTGGTTTTATAATAGAAAAAGAGACTGGTACAAGCTAGATCGGTACCTTAAGATAGAAATTCCTCTGCTGCTACCCGCTTTCCCCACCCTCCCCGTAAGGCATGAGTAGATAGTTCGGCCCTGATACGCTATGCGTTGTGCAACCCAAAATTAGTCCACTGCCCCCACCTACCCCCCCCCCCCCCCCCCCTCCCGCACCGCTTTCTCAACAAGAAGCACCTCTGCCCAAACCATGGTTGCCACAGGTCACGAAATGGCCAGGGAAAAAAATAATTTTTCAAGGTCAGGGAATTTCATTTTGAGTCGGAGAAAGGTTAAGTTTTTGAGAGAAGTCAGGGAAAAGTGAAATTTTAAGAGTACTAATTCATTCAGTTTGAACTGGAGTTGTCATCTTGAAAACCGTACTTTTGAAATCGTGAAGCTATTTCATTTTACACGGATAGATCACAAGAATAAGCGATCTCAATGCCTTAGTGTTTTGGGTACAAAAATATCCCAACATCCTGATTTCATTGATTGCTATGAAATCAAAGTAAAAATGGTTTCAGTTTTGATTTAGCCCACACAGGAAATCAAGCAACCAAAATCTAAAAATGTTTGATTGTAAACTTACCATTATTTTATAAAGTCGAATTTCACATTATCTTCAATCAGCATAAACGGCGCCCACTCGGAAACCTTGGGAATGTGGTTACCTCCCATCCTCTTGTTATCTCTCATCCACTTCAGGTCCCTATGAAGAGATTCACTGGCACTCTCTCCACGAACATGGTGCTCGTAGAAACAACTCATGAACTGATTTGTTGCATCGTCGTCTAGGGCCCACAATGTCACCAGCACTGATCGCGCACCGGATCCGAAGAATGCGCCGGGATTTTATCACGTCTTTTGTGTGTGGTTGTTTATGGACTGACCGAGATGCAGTTTTGCTGCATGTAAAGGATGAGCATGGGGGGGGGGGGGGGGGGGGAGGGGTTGAGGGGGGCTGGAAATATGTCAGGAAATACGCTTAGAATTTGGGAAACAACAGTTGAAGAAGTAATATATCAAACACTCGAGACAGTGTTTCATCGGCTATCCAAACACCTCGAAGTTCGTTAAAAATACTCCGTTGCGCGTAGTATTTTCAACTCTCTTCTCGGTGTTTAGATATCCCGATTAAACACTGTCTCTCTCAAGACTAAGAGACTGCGTAAACCGTGCACAACGTAGCTATTGATATAAGAAGAACAAGTAAAATCTCCGCCAGATGCCTATCAGACAACAACATCACGATGGTCTCGAATCAGTTAATTATGTTCGATTGAAAAATGAAAGCAACTGGAACACGCTAATTGCAGCCAATTTTCTGTGGAGCGAAGAACCACACGGATTGCTTAACTTGTAAACTGTCAAATTTTAACCAATCAACGCTCTGCTTCGCGCCCCTCCTAGACAGGAGCCTGTTCGCAGGCTGTCCCGCCTATCGTCATTCCGACCGCCTTGCAATTTAATTAATTTTATTTGTTTTAGTAGAGATTTATTATATGACATAAAGAATATAGTTTTAGTTGGATTAAATGGCAATCTCATGGCCCCAGGATTAAGTTAACTTTGCTGATTCTGATTTTCGAGGATTCAGTTTATTTTGCTATTGTTTTAATTGTGATTAATTTCCCACGGACTGTTTGCTCTTCAGATCACGCCCTTTTCCAATTCTTTCAACAAACCCAAAGTTCTGCTTACAAACTCATTGCCTCTGATATCGAAAAAAAAATATTTCCGGTTGGACTCTCTAATTTGCAGTACTTCTCATATTAATGCATCCTTTCTGAATACGCGTTAAAATTTGTGGATTAAAGGCAAAACAATCTTTACCATTAGGCCGTAAACATTAAAGAGAATCGGATTTAGAATTCAGTTCTCTCCCACGAACCCTTATTGAGGGGGTAAATAGGTTCGCGGATTAACGGATTTAGCCTTAAAAAGCACACGGATTGCGGATTTCATCGAAAAATTAAGCGGATTCGCCGATTTCGAAAATGCAGTGGATCACGGATTAGCTGATAATTTAAACTCGGATTCCGGACTCTGTATGCCATGAAGCTCGGATCGTGCCCTTGGCATATCTTCAGTCTTGGTCTCAGTGTTCTCGTTTTGTCCATTTTCTGTTTGGACGAGACCCAAACCATCGCTTTACAATAGGACTGCCGCAAAAAGAAGCAATGAAACGAAACCACTTGAAAAATTGCCATCGAAACAACATCTATCGTCCTTTCAGTGAAACTGTTGCACAGAAAGTTTTCAAGGAATGTGGACGCGGATTTGAACGAAAATAGTGGCGGATTGACGGATTTGGCCAAAAAATAGCACGGATTGGCGGATTCGCGTACCCCTATTAAACCCCCTCCTTATTCAAGCTTCATCAGGCTCCCATTAACGCAAACAGCGGTTGATAACACTAACCACCGGATAAACCACTATGGATAGCGTAAAGTAAGTCTGCTGTCGGGCCTAGTGGCCCATCAGGCCGGAGCTTATCCCCGGTTTCTGAAGCATGAAGCGACAGAGAGTATTTCTACTCCCCCCTGGATGGGATGCTAGTCCATCGCAGGGTACCCCCCAGCAGTAAATTCGCCGGTACCCATTTGTACACCTGGGTGAAGAGAGGCACTGTGAGAGTAAAGTGTCTTGCCCAAGAACACAACGCAGTGCCCCGGCCAGGACTCGAACCCGGACCGTCCGATCCAGAGTCCAGCGCACTAACCATTAGGCCACGGCGCCTCCCACACTATGGATAGCGTAGTTTGTTTTATTTGCCAACACCCTTTGAAAAACCGGAGCCTGTTAATAAGGGTCACCTTGCGGTTGATTTTGGCAGCGATTTGGCACAATTGGAGTTGGTCGCCCACAAGAAAGAAATTTTGTTTGTGATCACTAATGAAAATACCGAAACTTCTTGTCTCTGTCGCAATCAATAGTTTCGCGCGCAGCGTAGTGACCGTGATTAACAACAATAGCGAAAGTCATGGAAGGACTAAATATCTCCAAAGATGTTTTTGATTTTAGACACAAATTATTGGAGAAATTGTGAAAATGGTTGCTCGATTTCAGAGAGAATACCTTGTCAATAGTTTAGCCACGTTGTTTTCCTTGAATTCGCGGTTTAACAAAGGGATACACACGTAAAACAAAACCAGCTTAGCGTTCAATTTGCTCCAAATAACCCATCAGCTTTTATTGCTTATTTGCACTTCTTTAAATCTAAAAATAGAGCTTACTATCTCTGGATTTAATCGCGGAGAGGAAATACAATTTGGCAATGATTTACTGATCTCTCACTGCACCTTTCATCGGAGGGATATTTGACAGATCAAGCTGTGAGAACGGATAATGTTTCACGTAAATCCCACTTCTTCGTAATTCTTCAGTGCCACAATCACTGTCTTGCCTGGCGAGCAACATTGAACTGGGCTCTGCTGAAAATAGAAGCTGTTCATTGGATAATTTGCTGCCAAGCACACGTCCGGTTTGAGGAAAAAAACCTTCCAATTTTTCAATTATTTTACCCGGACCTTCCGTAGTTTATAATAATATCGCTTGCGTTGAAGCATTTAGGGAAACCTCACTTCGTTGTCGTAACGGCGAATACAAAGTCTCACTGCCTCTTAGACAATAGGTTTGTGGTCTTAGGTTCTCTTCTCATTGTTTGCTTACCGTCCTAATTAGTTCCATTGAAATTATTGTTTTGAATTATTTTAGCAGAGCGTCCGAAACATCTTAGACACCGTTTATAACCAAACAGCTGAGGGGGTTGCCGTGCTTCTATCAACCAACAGGCCGATTAACTCGGATATGTGATAAGACCAAAGATGAAGGAGATCACAATTTCAATGGCGGGGATTTTTCTACAAACACTCGCAGTTTTCTGCCTTTCGAGGACGGTCAGTTTAGCCGCTAACGGTGATTTTACGAGATTCTGTCCGTTACCGGCATTTACTGGAAAGGGTTATGTAGCTTTCACCGGAGAAATAACGAGACTGTTTCTCGAAAGAAACAATCACGTCACGGCTGAAATTCACGTACGGAATGTGTATCGGAGGGACTCACAACTGGGTAACGCTACGGTAATAAACGCGATTGAAAGAGCAGCGTCTTGTGAACATCAACACAAAGTTGAAGACGTGAGACTTTGGGTTGCAAAACGACATTCAAGCGGCTTTTTGACTGCAATAGCATCTCTGCCCGTCACGATGCGTATGGTGGACGAAATTCTTAAAGTACTTCCAGGTATGAATTAATTTATATACGTAGTGTGTCGGCATGCGATTTCACTGAAATCGCGCGGTACCGGTTTTGCGTTGCGCGCTTTGAAATTATGTAAATTGCGTGCTCTTGAAGTAACCTGTGCCCAGTTGCATGACACGAGTCGTGTATCGAATGTTCACACCAGATCTTGGTTTGACTTTTGTGATATAAATAACTCGGTTTTGAGCACCAGAATTGGGAAAATGGGATATTTATTTTATTCTCAGCCAATCCAAAAATTTCGTCAACGTAAAAATCGCAAACGGAAGTTTGAAACTTCCGTTCATCGTTTTGTGCTGGCACTCTAGCAGCAAAACATGATACATTTCTTTTAGGCCACACATCTTTCAATCAGTAAGACTTTTATCGGGTTCTCGAGTTATATTAACAAGAATTCAATTAGAAACAACTGCAGCAGTTAAGTGGTATAATTTCAAGTAAAGCATCAGTTTAATTTTCAGAACTTTCAGGAAAGCTAGCTATGGCAGACTGGTCGAAACGCCAACAACTGAAAACAGTGTACCAGAGTGATAATTATACATAACGAGTGATTAACTGTAAGATACCGATAACTGTTGCATTATTGCTATTATCATTCAAACTTTCTCTTTGAGACACGATGATATTTATTAACATGTACTAGAAAAGTCGAGAGCTGAATATTTGAGCAGGCGACGAAATAAACCGGAAGTAGAAGTGTTTAATTGGCGTTTAATTATTTATTTTAGGAAAGAACTTCAGTGATATGGGGATTATTTTCTTTGCTTAAAACCAAGCTTTCCCCCTTTTTTGTTGAAAATACATAGGAAATTTTAGGAGATATGTTGCTCACAACTGTAATAAATGTAAATCCCAAAGTTTTTCTTCGTCACTTTTGAAATCCATTTGAAAGTTGTGCGTCGTCCGATTCTATAGGCCATTAGTATGATCGTATCCTTCTCGGTAAAAATAAATAGTTCTTTCTAGCTCTTAACGTGATGTTCGATTGTGCTGTTGTTTTCTCAACTCAGTACTTCCTTATTTTGCGGGGATGTGAACTCTGCCACAAACAGGCAACATTTTGCTCAAAACGTATATACAAACTTGGGACGAAGCTAAAACCGGTTCGTTTTGTATGTGCTTTCTCGTTGCTTTGTAACGTCATGAATTCCAGCGCGGCCTCGCGATCGCTTTCAGTAGTTCTCAGACTCTTCTCCGTTTGCGTTTCGCGGCATCCGCACCATTCACCACGTACATCAAGGGCCTGCACTACGCAAAAGGATATGGGAAGGCAAGAAACAAATATTTTATAAATATTAAAATGAAATCTCGATTCACATATTCTCTCGAATGGTTTCCACCATTTTCTTGTGCAGCAACTGGGGGAACTGCTTTCAAAGGGCCTTCGCATATCGTATTGTTTTATAAAATGAATTAGGATTTCCTGAGGTTGTACTTGAATAAGGTACGTGACCTGGCATTTCAAACGGAATAAAGATTAAGCTTCAGAAGGTAGTGTATAAAACACTTAGTATAAAATTTCGTAAATCTGCTTAAACAGCGTGTGCTAACTACACGCAAAACAGTTTAATCTCACAGCTCAATTTACCTAGACCCCCGCCTCTCTTTAATATCAGACAGTATTTTGTCTGATAGGGTTACAGTGATATTTTCATTCTCTTGAGATGGGCGTCTGCAAAGTAAACCTAAGTAAAACTAGCGAAAATGATGGGTTTATTTTGGCATCACGCGAATCTGCTAATGCACTATATGAAATTCAACAAATGAATGAACATGAAGTTTCAACTGGAGAAGACATTGAGATAAAGTCTAAAACACCCACGAGCCAGTTCTAAATGTATCATGTTTTGCCGTGTTTTATACGTCTGTTCTAAGCTTGCTTTACTAATCTATAAAAAGCGCCTAGATCTTATATCCGGCATTTCGAGGCATCATCAAACTTAAGTGATTTAAACGCAAGCACGGAAGGTCAAAAATAAAAAGAGGATGCTGTAAAATACCATATGTAAATGAATTGGTGAGCTTCGATTTCCAGTTGTCGGTTATATTGCTTTTAGACAAATCCACAATCCACTTTCTGTATTGCGTGCGGGTTGTAGATTTCAGTATTTCAGCGCATTACGTGGGCGGCGACCAATTGCAATTACCCCGCCTGCCTTTATTTATTGGGCGAAAATGCGTTACGAAACATGACTCAATAACTTCAGTTGCGCAGTAAAGCAAAACTGTTGCGGAGTTATAATGATGTATTATTATTATATTATTAAAAACTAGCCATGGTATATTGCATTTCCTGAATTCTGATTGGTTTAGAGGCAATGGTATATGAGCTCATATGACCCGTGACATATACTACGCGCCTCGTTGGCTATCTACCATCTCGATTGGTTAATTTAGCGGGTCGCATTTTTGAGTTCGGCCCTCTAAATTTAAAAAATCTTACTTGCCTCGTTTTCGCAGTTCGCACTGTAAATTACGGGCCCTTTCTTTCTCTTTCGATTTATGGCTCGCGCGCTTCGCGCCTGGTCCATAAATCTTAGTCTAAGGGGAAAATATGGCCCTCGAACTCGGTTAGTAAGAGGTATTTGCTGACCCCACGGGATATAACGAGTTTTGTTTTCTCGAGGCCCTCGATGTTAGGATCTCAGGTATCTGGATCTCAGTAACTGGATAAAAAATCTCGCTCCCAGTTCTCTTTTCAACCAATCAGCGATGTTACTCAAACCAATCGTGGCTTGTGTACATAATCCCTTCCTGCGCTTGGCACCCGTTGTATGTTTTCCGGCCCTTTTGAATGGTTTCGTGTTTTAGTTTTCGATTCCTGATTGGTTCATTGAGTTTTTCTCATTGGGCAGAATAATAAGTGGAAAGAAAAGGAGGTGGCGTGACTAAGGGTTGATGGGTGGGGGTCTAGACGGACGGGCTATGTAATATCATAACCATTGGGTAAAAAGATTTAACGCGGCGATAAATTTGCAATTGATTTTGTAACAGATCATTCTTTCGACAACGGCGGCAGGACGCTAGCTTTCCAACAAGGAATCGAGTGCAACGAGAGGAACTGTCAATACCGCGGTCAATGTGCCGCAGATTCAAGCGGCCGTCTACGCTGTCAGTGTAAAATATACTGCAACAGGCAGTACGACCCAGTCTGTGGAACAGACGGTAACACGTACAACAATCCCTGCCTCATGAGAGCCGCTAGATGTCAGTTTCAGAGGGATATAACAACGCTTCACTTTGGACAGTGTGGTAAGTCACAAGGCGGTTATCCTCACGGGGTGGAGGGGGTGTTTTTTTTTTGGGGGGGGGGGGGGGGCGGCTGAGTGTTTGAGTGGAGAACGATGCGAATTTTAAACCCATGAGCTATGCTTCTGGTTATCATCTTTTATGCCAATCTCTTACCGACAGCCTCCTCTTCAACTGTTCCTCAACATGAAGGAGCGAGGACTCAATATCGTAGTTACACTCGATTCGTCCACCTAATTATTCCCTTCTATGCACCAAAAAAGGATCGACCTCTCTTCAGTTTGTGCGCACCCCTTCTCAGTTGAGAACGATGTTACAGACGTTTACAAGAAAACTTTAAAAAACAATGGCTCTAATGCTTTAAGATGCAGGTTTCGTTTAGTCATTGACGAACTTTCATATTTTGTAGGTGCCACGAGCTGTTTAGGTTTGAAAAACGCAGGCGTCGGTTCAACAGATGGCGAATACGTCATATATGTACGGTCAGAGTGTAACACACCAATGAAGGTCTACTGTCATGGCATGAACACAAGTTCCCCAAAAGAATTTGTCACACTGCCGGCCGGCGTTCAAAACAATTATGCTTCTATTTACGCCAAACGACTGCCTCGCAGACCCTACTCGGCAAGGTACAAATGCTCGGGAAAGCCAGGAATCATGAAGTACTCCGAAGCGGGATTGACGAAGTTCCGAAAAGTCCGCGTAGACCTTCCGAGAATGGCTATCGTCCGAGACGATTTCACCTTCGCAAAGTCGGATCCTTTTGGCAGAAGGATCGCTTACGGTTCGGCTGGCGATTGCTTCTCGATGCATTACGGAGGTTCTTGTAGAAGGGGACACTTCAAGGTTGATCTGACTCATACCGGGCTGCGCTTGAAGCCATCCACAGAATGGGAAGCCATCGGTTTCCCTCCTGGGATTGAAATGCACGAGTACAAAAAGTCAAAGGATGGTACCTTGGTCTCGGCTAAATGTGGTGGATGGTGTGGCAAATGTAGGCCTGTTGGGGAAATTCTACTGGAACAAACTGTTTGTAGCCAAGACGAAGGTAGAATGTTATTAAAATTTCTTAAAAGTTCCTGAATGTTTTACATAAGTAAAACGCACTAGGTGACAGAAATAGTTCCCTTCAACCCATGATCCGTATAAACGCTAGCTTTCACAACTCAATTCTGAAGGTTTTCTTTACAAAGAGTAACGCAGTTTATACTTTTTAAAATCTCTGCAATCCATTCCCGCAAGGGAATCTGTAGTAATCGTCTGAAAAGGTCCAATCCAAGGATCCATTCCAGGGTTCCATTCCGTGGTTCCATTCCAATGCTTCCAAATCTGAGTTCAACGCTCTAGGCGGCCATATTTCAACCTCCAGTTACTGTTGTAGCTGGCTTCCACCTTTGTCGTGGCAAAAGAGACACCATCGCACCGGTTTTTAAGCCGATTTTGTCCAAGTTGATCTCTTTGAAAATGGTTATCAATCTTGGTGTTTTCTTGAAGAATAGTGGCTCACGGGTGTGCTTTCATACATTTGTGGGATTAATTTTGAAGTTTTCGTCGATCTTGTTCAAGTACCATGTGTTCAAAAGTCTTTAACAGGAGAAGAGTTTGTAAGAGAAACATCTAAACAAGTCATTCCCGAAGATGGAAGGTTTCACGGTCGCCGACGCCGTCTTGGTTGTGGGGCAAACACGGCAAAATTTGCAGTGAATGTATGCGAAAAATCGTGTCGATAACTCGAGGAAGGTGAATTTTAAACTAAAGATATTAGGTAAGAGTTAACCGATTAAATTTGAAGGGCATCGGTTTGCTGAGAAGCGAGAAATCGTACTTTTAGTTTTTCATGCAAATGCTTCTAAATTTTCCCGCGAACAGGCTCCATTTTACAGACAAATAAAAATTATATGAAAAATAAAATTTGCGGCTTTCTTTGTAAGATTGCAATTCTCAAATTTGATCGGTTACCTCTTTTAGCTAGTATTTTTAGTTTGTAATTCATAGAATTTGTAGAATTTCAACCTTCCTCAAGTTATCGAGCATCAAAATCACGATTTTTCCCCGATACGTTCACTGTAAATTTTGCCGTGTTTGCCCCACAACCAAGATGGCGTCGGTGACCGTGAAACCTACCATGCGACTGAAGATGTCAAGTTCGTAATAGCTTTGGTTTAGCGCCTGTGGGCTCTTCACTTAAAAACGCTTATGATCACATTCATCGTGATCTGTATTTGTTTGTTAACAGTTAACTCATTAATTCCCCTTTCTCAGATCCCTGTCAGTCCATAGTTTGTGAATTCTACTCTATCTGCCGCCGGGCTGGTGATGGTCTCAGCCATGTATGTGAATGCCCGTCAAACTGTTCCAAGTCCAATATGCCAGTCTGTGGGAGCGACGAAAAGACTTACGAGAATGAATGCGAGCTACAAAGGCACTCCTGCGCCAAACGAGAGAAGATTACAGTTACGAGTATGACTACTTGCGGTAGGTGTAAGCCGTTATATTTTCTCTAGGGTAGAGGGGGTAGAGAGAAAGCCGGAGTCGAGTCGAGTTTTGTAAAGAAACAGTCAAGTTTTCACTGGGCCATAGGCGCCTATGGCGCCGTGAAAACTTGACTGTCTCTTTACAAAACGCGTCAGGTCCATAGGCATGCGGAGCGGGGGAGTGGGAGGGATTTTTGGGGCAAATGGTTCACTGCCCCCCGGCAAAAAATTGTCCGTACACTTATGGTTGGGTCTGGACCATTTTTGATGAGTTCAGGCCAAATTCTACTGTTGTGTAAACGGCCTTTTAGTGTTGATGTTCACAGAACAAGACACTGCTCGTTCAATCGCATTTATTACTGCAGTAAGTAGCGCTATGCAGTTGTGAGTCCCCCTCGATACACATTCCGTACATGAATTTGGGATGTGGCATGATTGTTTCTTTCGAGAAAAAACCTCGTTATTGTCACGATTTTGCCCCTTTGTTTGATTCTTTCATCCAGTTACGTCTTTGCCGGTTTTGTTTCAAAACATAATTTACATAATAATTGATTTTCCCTTTTCTAATAGCAAAATAACATTATTGACGTTTTTATTCTGTAGGTGTAAAACAGCCCGTCCACCTCATGTTTGCAATGGACACCTCAAGTATGAATGAACCAAAAGTAATGCAAAAATCTAAAGGATTCTTCAAAGATTTGGGGAACAGATTCAAGATCCCTGAACAAGGAATAGCTCATGGGTTTTTGAAGTTTGATCTTAGCAGCACAGCCAAGATGGATTTCATAACATTTTACAACTATATTGCTTTGCCGGCATATATCAACATATTGGAAAGTACCAAAGATAAGACAACGCTGGATCAGGCCATGATTGACTCTGTACCTGGCCTCTTGCACAGCCTGGAGTATGACATCAAGCTTAAAAGCAGTCAGTACCCCAAGGTATGATATCACATTTATTCAGTACTTTGAAAAGGTTCTGTTTACATGGTCTGCTCCTCCCTACTCCTCTTTTTTCCTCCAGGCAGGCTCCATCTGTCTGTCTGTCTGTCTGTCTGTTTGTCCGTCTGTCTGTCCATCTGTCTGATCCTCTGCCCTTACTGTTGTCTGCATGCCCATCCAATGATTACTTCCTCACTGCTGTCTTTCTGTCTGTCTGCCGATCTGACTGTCCTCCCCTCTGTTTATCTATCCATCAATCCTGCCTTTCCTCATCTGAATAACCCTCTGTCCTTCCCTTTGGCTGCCTCACATCCATCCATTACTCCCTCACTCCTTCTCTCTATCAGTCGGTCTCTTGTTAGCCCTGCCCATCCAGCCTTTACTTTGTGTCTGTCTGTCCTTCTGCAGTCTGTCAGTTGATCCTTTGCTAGCCGTGGCCCTCCATCTGCCAATCCTGCCTTTACTTTGTGTTTGTCTGTCTGTGTTTCTGTGGTCTGTCAGTCCATCCTTTGCTGGTCCTGTCCATCCATCTTCCCATTCAGCCTTTACTTTCTGTCTGTTTACTGTCTGTCCATCTATCACTTGATCCCTCCCTCAACTGACTGACTTAGCCTCTGTCTGCTTGACTATCCACCCTCTTTGTCAATCTGTCTGTCTGCCGGTCTCTTAGTGTATCCCTTGCTAACCCTGTCCATCCATCATTCCCTCCCTTCTCCTGTCTCTTTTTCCCTCCTTCCTCTTTTTACTCTGTCTTTTTGTCCTTCTCTGTCCGTCCTGTCTTTACTTTGTCTGGCTATCCATCTTTCCGTTCCTTGTCTGACTGTCGCTCCATCCTCCCCTCTGTCTGTCTGACTGTCTTTCCATCCATCCATTACTCCCTCACTCCTTCTGTTTTTCTGTCTATTTAATATCTGTTTGTCCTCTTGAATTGCCATTCAAGCCAATACTCTTCTCTATCTTTCTCTTCAGGCAATTGTGCTTATCACAGATGGAAGTAGTGTGTCCAACCCACAAGGCCTGGCAGTCATTGCTAAATCATTGAAGGAAGCAGGGGTTAAAGTTGTAGTAGTTCTTGTTGGGGATGTTGATAATGGTTTAGACAACGTCAAATCGCTAGCATCAGATATGGATTTCATTCTTGCTGTGGGATCACCAGACCGGCTTAAGGTGATGGTACAACCAACAGTGGACAAAATACTACAAGGTAACTTGTAAAATACTGCTATAGTAGTAGTGTCCACTCATGGGGAGTTTACAGTTTAGGGTGGTGTCCACTAAGAGAAGGTGTCTACCAAGGGGAGGTGTCTGATTTAAGAAAATGTCTGTTGAGAGTGCCCCATCAGGGGGAGGTGCCTACCAAAGAGAAGTGTCCACTTGGGGGGGAGGTGTGCACTTAGGGAAGATGTCCACTTAAGTAAGATGCCCAGAGGAAAGGTAGCTTAAGGTAAGTATCTTCTTCCTGGAAAGGTCTTCACTTATGAATTGCTAACTTAGGGGAGCTTTCTACTTAAGGGAAAAGGCATCTTAAAGTTGTTTGTAAAAGAGGTGTTCACTTGGGGAAGTGTCGACATAGGGGTATTGTCTCATTAGGGGAAGTGTCATAAGTGTTTGCTTTGAGAACTGTAGGTGCGTACTTATAAGTGATTTCTATGAGACATGACTGCAGGTTAAAAAGTTGTCTCTAATTGGGTGTTGCATGGAACTATTCAAAACTAACAGATAACTAATCAGAGATGATGCACAGATCTCTGTGAAGCTCATTTTGCAGGATGGATTTATTTTTATTTTGATTCTCAGATATGAACAGCTGTTCTTGGAAACGCTGTCATTTCTACTCAAAGTGTGTCAAACGTGATGCCCCAAAGTGTGAGTGCAACCTAGTGACCAGTAATGTCAACAGCCCAGTTTGTGGCTCAGATGGCAAATCCTATAACAACTTAGCTGCCTTGGAACTAGAAGCCTGCCAGCAACAGAAGTGGATTGTACCTCGATACAGTGGAAGGTGTGTCACTGGTAAGTAACTGGTTATTTTTTTAATAAGAATTTCTTTTATTAAAAGTTTCCCTTTTTAGTGCAAAGGTAACTGGCTTGATTCTGTGCAGCTGTCTCCTATTTCTTCTGAAGAAAGAAATGGCTGAATATACCGTTTGATGCTTGTTAGGTGTAAATGTATGACTGGATTTTTGAAAACCGGTTCAATGGATTAGTGAGGCCTTTTGCACTACTGTATGTGATATGAAGACTCTGTTTCAAGCGTCAAAACAGGGCCAACAAAAACAGAAAAGCCAATAAAAATAGACTTGGAGATGCAAGCAAAAGATGTTTATTCAAAGTGTTGCTCAAAAGTTGTGTTTCGGTTTAAAAACACTCCCCTTTCCACCTTGAAAAATTTAAGGGGTAGGTATAACAATAAAGCATTACTGTTCGTGATAACGGATTCTGACCCATGGGTTTATAAGAACTTGAACATCAACCCTCTTCGCTACGGGAACGCATATTCTTTATTTTGTTTAAAAGAGGTCTAACACTAGTCTGTTTTTGTACAGATCCTAGCTGTGACAGTTTGGAATGCAAACATTACTCTTATTGCACGGTGCCACCTTCTGGAATTGCCACATGCAAGTGTCCCGACCCAGCGGCGTGTGGAAACTCCAAGAATCGTGTGTGTGGCACAGATGGCTTATCATACGACAACATTTGCCAGCTGACAGCTGCTGCCTGTAAGAGGTTCCATGAAGTCAGGGTGCTACATGCTGGACTATGCATACGTGAGTTGTGTCTAATATGATCTTTGCACTAATGGTTTCATCTTTAGACTTTAAAGAGCACATAACGTTGTACGGCACAATAAACAGTACCAGATCAGAATACTGCTAAATAGCTTTCATTTGAATGGTCACACACTAGGGATTAATTCGCAGACGTAAACGTTAGAGCCATCTTTCATAGCACAATAAACAGTATCGCATGGTAGTACTGCTCAATAGCTTTCATTTGAATGGCCACGGAAGGGTTTAATGCGCAGACTTAAAAGTTAACGCCATCTTTTACAGCATAATAAACAGTTCAGCATGAAAGTACAACTCAATAGCTTTTCCTTGAATGGTTACACACTATAGGGTAAAGTAAGGCAACTTTCTACGGAAAAATAAACGGTTTCACAACATAAAAGTGGCGTTAAATAGCTTTCATTTGCATGGTTTTAGGCACAAAATTTAACGTAATAACGGCATTTTCTGATTGTACTTGTACAGAAAAGCAAATCGACCTGGTGTTTGCCTTGGGTGGGGCAAGCCAGATCACTTCGGACACGTTCCAGAAACAGAAAGACTTCATCAAGCATTTCTTGGACACGTATAGCACATCAGCTCCTGGAGTACGCGTGGCAATCATTGATTATGGCTCAGATGTAATTATAGCCCAGTTCCAAAACTATGACACAGACAATCTCAAGGACAAAATTGACTTGCTGCGTTTAACACCCGGAGGTACTGTAGAAGGTGCTTTACGCACTGCTCAGAGTCAGCTGTTTGGGGACCCTAAGCTGCTAAGACCGCAGGCAACAAAGGCATTGGTTGTTCTGACAGGAGAGAGAATTAACGAAGGAGACAGAGGATTGCGTGATGCAGCATCACCA